>PVKN010008983.1:0-24361 GCA_004027915.1 Capromys pilorides
GTTGGCCTTTTCCTCTCAGGCCTTTCTATGCTACCTGCTCAGGCCTCAGGCTGAGTTGAGAAAAGAGCTAAGACCTGCAGAGATTGTGCCAGGCTAATCCCCACCTCCTTCGCAGAGACTGTATAGTGAACTGTTTCTGGCTGACCCAGAGTACACTTATTCTGATATGGTTTGAACATGGTAGTACCTTAAATAGACATTGCGCTTAACACATAGACAGTATGTAACAGCCAGTGTGACCGTCAGAAGGGGCTTCAGGCCCCATTAGAATGGATGCCAGACCTGATTGCCACAGACATCCTTACTCATAAGAATGGGAGTGGTTCTTCATACACTGAACCCAAAGTCACAGTGTCCCCAGCTAAGGAACAGTCCAATGCAGATAGTCCTGGGCCAAATTAATTCCAGCAGGATCCTTTTACCAGAGAGGATTCCAGTCATGTGGAGTTGAAAGTTCTTACACAGCATTTCTCAGAGATGAGGACGTGCCTGGGGGCAGCTGGGTAAGTGGCAGCCACAGTGTGACCACTGGCTACCACTTCCATGTGCGCATGCTCACATGCCCAGGCCATCCAACACGTGTGTACACCCAGTGCTCCATGCTGGAAGGGGGCCGGGCCAGGCAGAGCCAGCGGCTGGAGAGGCCTTGCTCATTGTATTGCAAGTGACAGGAAACCCACCGCTAACAGCCAGCCCACAGCCGCGGTGACGTGAGAGGCTTGCTTTAGATCATGCATTCCGTTGCTGTGCATGGGTTAATAAGGCTTTGAAAGGGCTTTTCTTCCTTTCTTTCAGATTTAATATGGGAGAAATGAGGACGAACATGGTAGCAATTAGCTGCTGCCATGAATTTTACAAGCAGTTCGCTAGAAACCACACTCATGTCTCCAAGGGTAGTGCTGAGATTCGTTTTGCTATATGTGTTTTACATCTTTTCCCCTCTTAGAAGCCAACCTGAAGCTCTGCGGTGGTGTCAGGTGGGTGGCACCAGCACCCAGGGATGGCTTTCTTAGGAGACGCAGAGCCCAGCTCATCTGCATCTTGGATCCTGCACAGAACCTGCTGGCACCCAGCCCTGTGTGGGATTCCAAAGAGCTCTAAGCATGGAAAACAATATGTCCTTACTTCCAGGTAGAGCCCAAAATTGCTATCAACAAAGAAACAACAATCTTGCATGCTTGTTAATTCTAGCAATGAGAATCAGAATAATATATTGGCACTGGGGCCAGGGAGATAGCTCTGTGGCATAAGTGCCTGCCTGACAAGTGCAAGGTCATGAGTTTGAACCCTAGTCCCATCAAAAATAAACAAACAAACAGACAGAATAATATGTTGGCATTAACTTGAAGAAAAGGGAAATGAATACTCTCCATAAGTTCCCAGTAAGGGGCTGGGAGATAGCTCAGGGGCATAAGTGCCTGCTTGGCAAGTGCAAGGTCCTGGGTTTAATCCCTGATTCTGAAAAAAAAAAAAAAAGTTCCCAGGAAATGTGGGGATGGTTTCACATATGTCACCCAAAATCAAGGGTGGGATGTACGGACTCCCAGGGAGGGCTGGGTTCAAGACTGGCTTCCTCTGTTGAATCTGGAATGCTGAAAGAAACAAAAATGAGTTTGTTTTCAAGTCGCAAGGCTTGATCAAATACTGAGAGAAGCACCGGGAAGAGTAGTGGGTGGTAAGGTGTGGACACAGCCACCAGAGAGGGAACCAGCAGGCAGGAGGGGTGAGGGGAAAACCCAGAGCCCCAAAAACAGGCCCACAAGAGGCAGGCAACAACTCAGTGTCCTTGGGAGGAAATTAACACGGCCGGTCAGAGCATCTCACTCACATCTGATGGTTTCCTACAACATGAAAAACTAGTGAGCAGGAACTCTGGAAGAAGAGCCAGAAGGTAGGCCGAGGCCTCCTTTCTCATTAGCTCTGGAGCAGGTCTTCTGCGGTGGAGAGAAGAAGGAAGAGCAAGCCGTAGGGAGCAAGCACTCCCAAGCCCTTGCTTGTCAAGGAAACTAAAAAAAAAATGTCTGAAGGTCCAGCAGGTTCTTAGCTTCGACACAAGCAGAGATTCACGTTGACTATAGGGCAAACTGTGGCTCACGGCTGAGCTATCTTATTGGCATGTTGTCCTCCCAAGTACGCAAATTGTAATGACTTGTGGATGTTGCTTGATTTCAAATGCTTCCTTGAAGGGCTATTTCAATCAGAAACAGAAAATGTATGGCAGTAACCATGCAGGAGCCTGGAGTCTCCGACTCACTTGTATCCCAAGCACGCAGATGCTTGGCAGTTTGTGCATGTGGTGATGATGAAATCTTTTAATATCGTGGGCGTGAAGTGCGACTAACTGGACTGTTCTCTGGCGTTGTCTGGTGAGAATTCTGTGCTTCCTCAGACAAGAATACTTCAGTTATAGAGAATGAGACAGATGCAATAAACCTGACTGACTGAAAACATTGCCTGTGTAAGGATTTTTTTCATTTCAGCTCAGCTTTTCTAGAACGAGCTGTTGTATCAAACCTCTGATGTCTCAGATAAATAGTGTCAGACCTGAAAGACATTCTAATAAATACCGGTGTCAGAGATTAAAAACAAGTATCATCAGTGTAGATTGCAATGGTGTAAGTTAAATGTAAATGTGACTTAGAGCACAATCACTGTTTCATCTTTCAAAGAAAGCAAAATCAAACACAAAATGAATGTTCAGAGGAAAAAAAAATAACTTGTGGTGGGGGCAGAAATTCTCTTCTGATTGTGTTCTCAACTATGCATGTGGGTTACATAAATGCCTTTTGATATCTCTCACAATAAAAAGTTTTTGAAATTAACTATTTCAATTTCTCTCTTTCCCTCCCTCCCTCCCTCCCTCCCTCCCTCACCCCCTTTCCCCCCTCTCTTAAATCCTCATAAAATTTCTAGTCAGGGCTTCAGCAATTTGAGTGACACAGAAAGTCATGAAAATAATGAGTTAGAAGCCAGCAACCATGAGGGGAAGCTTAGGGCTTTGGCATCGTTTAACCCAGGGAAGACAAGGACCCGGCTGATTTAATAATGGCCTCCTAGTTTATGGACGGTTATTATACAGAAGATGAGGTCCAGCTGTTTTTCATTTCTAGTGAACACATTTAAAAAAAAAAAAAAAGAAAGAAAAGAAAGAAAGAAAACCAAGAGGCTAGAATTGCATTGGAGGAGATTAGGGTAGGAGATGAAGCAGGTCTTGGTTGATAGGGTTGTGAGACTGGAATGAACGACCAGGGAGAATTAGAAAGCCTTCCCCTCTGGAATTCTGAAATGAATGAGATCTTTGAGAATTAACATGGTGGGACAGTTTCTTAATTTTCCCCCTGGCTGGAGAGGGATGGGAAGCCACGGTCCGCTAGGTGAAGTCCCCCACTGTACCCCATTTCTGGACCTGAGCTGATTGCTCGTGGCGGGGTGGCAGCTGGCCTGAGTGAGGTAAGCTGACACCCATGTTCCTCCCACGCCAGCGGCACCGGAGTCATGTAGAACCCTTCTGACTGCCAACTGCCACCTTGAAACAGGGAAAATATTTTAAACAAATCCTGCAGGACAGGCAGGCAGGGGATGTGTTTGCACGGTGTGGACACCAGACACCTCCCCGAAAATTCTTAGCCCAGCAGGAGCTTGAGGAGAACAGAGGTGGGCAGAAGAGGATTCTGATACCACACTCACCAACCTACTCAGCAAACAGGAACTGCACTGACTTAATGACCAGGTTCCCTCCACACCCCACCTACCCCTCTTTCTTTATTTTTCCTATTTCTTTAAGTCCTTTCAAATATTTTTAAACTTGAAAACAAAATATTTAAAATATGACAGCTAGATTTTACAGAGGCTGAGAGGCAAACCCAGAGAATTTGAAGGAAGTAATTTAAAAAAAATTTTTTTTTAAATTTTGTTTTTGGTGAAAAATAGAAGTCGGGTGTCACGCTGTCCTTATCAAAGGACTCTCGTACCCGTGTCTGTTTTAAATATATTTCTTAAGGTGATGAAATGTCCCAGGGCACAGAGCTGTGGGGGAAGAGATGTGTGTGGAAAGGAGCATTTGAAAGGTGTTTTTCATCTTTCTTAGCATTCTCCCAGGCAGCCCAACCTCATACTTCACAGGGGCCCGGCTGAACCCCGACCTAAGGGAGGCTTGGGTTCCTCGGCAGCGCTGCTCTGGAAATACCCTCTTTCCATGTGCTACTCACGCCTCATTGCCAGTGATGACTGTGATCTCTGGACTTCGGATGCTGCTGAGTACCGGGGAGGTATTTCAAGCCCAGGAATCCAGGCCTTGCCACATGTTTAGATTAACAACCAGTTAAACCATGCTAAGGCAATATTTTTCTATGCAGTTAGTTTTTATACTAAACAAGGTTCGTAGTGATTGGATGCCCTACTTGAACAAAACTGTTTACCAGAAAATAAATCACTGCTGGCACTGAGAAAACACGAGCCCAGGCATCTGCCGGTGCAGGCATCATCCCGTTCGTTTCTCATAAACCTAGCCCCAAACATGTGCGCGCTCATCGACGATGACTCCGGCTCCGAATTGCGGTCTCGCGCTTTCCGTGCCCATTAGGCTGCTTACCTAAACATTTCCCTCTGTTTAGCTGCGGTGCTTCTGGTAATGAGTCCTCACTGGCTGCTGGGAAGCATCGCCAGGCTTTAGCAGACCTTATGGAAAAAGAAAGAGAGAAGGGAGGGGAGAGGGAGACGAAGCTTGGGAGGCAGGAGGGGGCGTGGAGGAGAAGAGCATATTTTTTTCATAACTGGCCATGGGATGTACAGAGGATTAGAATCCGAAGCTGCAGAAAGGTTATCTGGTTTTCTGCCGCTGTTGGCTGATGAGATCAGGCGATCAGGAGGAGTGGGACTGGATTGAGGCCACAGGGACCAGCGAGGTGGGGCTGCAGGAGCATCCCGTAGGCTGGCCCCAGAGGACGTTCCTTCTGTCTTCTGTCTTTGGGGACCTTTTCTGCCTCAGAAGGAATGTGGAGAGTGAGGTGTAGGAGGCTGGACTCTCTTAAGAAAAGAAGAGCTGAGCTCAAGCTGTGAGCTCTCCCCTAGGGAATCTCCAGAGCCAGCAGGTTCTGGGAACAGGGTGAGGGGCCAGGGCAGGGCTGTGCCCTCTCAGAAGGGTCCTGCCCACATGCAGATAGTGCTTTGGAGTCAGGCAAAGTCACCTTGGAGGAAGTCTTTCACATGGTTCATCTCAGGGCAAAATGAGAAAATGCCTGAAAGGCGAGGCACTTAGACTTTGAGGATGCTGTTAATTTTTTTTTTTTTTTTTAGTGTATTTAGCACAGGGTCTATGGTATCTCACTGTACAGATCGGACTCATAGTGATTCTTCTGTTTTCAGCACCCCACGCACTGGGATTATAGGTGTGCACCACCATGCCCTGTCTCAGTGTGCCCTGGGGTGGGGTGGGGTTCGAACTTGGGTCCCTGAGCCTGCCTAAACAGGTACTTTAGTCCACTGAGCTATCTGGCTGGCCCAAGCTATTGAATTTTTATATGGAATAAAGAGCATTGTCTTTTTTGCTGTGGTCAGAATGTTTGGATTTTCTACCTGCACCCCAGACCCTAAATTAATGTTGTATCCCAACCTCAATGGTATGAGTGATGGTTTTGAGTCTGATCCTGTGGGAGGTAACTAGGTCATGAAGATGAACCCCAGGAATGGGAATGTGCCCCCCAAAAGGCCCAGAGAGCCAGCTTGTCCTTCTACCATGTGAGGGCCCAGTGAGGAGTCCTTATCTAGCAGCTCTGATCACTCAGGTGTCTCAAGTTGGCTTTCCACTGAGGGGAGGGTCTCACTCAAGCTGCTCTACTCAGAAACCACAGGGGCTACGAAAGGGGAAATGTGCCCAAAACTTACAAAAAGAAAATAGAATCAGCCTCCCTCTTTGCTTCTGTTTGAGTTTGGCAGTTTGGGATATTTTTGAAGTGTGTTCTGCTATATGTATTTTTGACAATGAGCCCAAATTCATGGTTTTTGAGAGGCAAAGTTGCAAAACCTGAGATTTAATCATTAAGGAAGTGGGCATGTATTTTTCCTTCCAGCTAGAGTTTTCCCTTCTTTAGGTTTAATTTTCTTTTCTTTTCTTTTCTTTTCTTTCTTTCTTTCTTTCTTTCTTTCTTTCTTTCTTTCTTCCTTTCTGTATTTAGGACAGGGCCTACAGGGTCTCACTACACAGATCAGACTCAGTGATTCTTCTGTTTTCAGCCTCCCAAGTGCTGAGATTACAGGCACGTGCCATCACGCCCAGTCTCAATTGCTGTCTCAGTGTGCCCCAGGGACGGGGCCAGCACAGCACACCGGGGATTGAACCCTGGCAGCTTCGCTCTGCATAAGCAGGTGTTCTAGTCTGCTGAGCTATCTGGCTGGCCCTTAGGTTTAATTTTCTTAAGCTAAAAATAACTTGACAGTTGGACCAAACTAACAGAACCAAGCATATTATCTAGTATTTCTCTTCATAAGCACTAGGTTGTAAGAATGTGTTGGAGAAAGGGACCATGCTGAAATGAATAAAGGTCAGAATGACCAAGACGTTCTCACTCATGGAACAGCCTAGCAGTGGATATGAGGTCCTTGCTGTGTGTCCTGCCATGTGAAAAGCACACACATGCGCAAACCTGTCCAACAGCTCCTGGTCCTTGTCCTCAATGAGCTTACACACCTAGTGTGGGGCAGAGCCACAACTCTGGACCACTTCCTCTTGGTGACCCTATGGGTCATTAGCTGATGGGGGCTGCCATCACCCCCAGTGTTGCCCCACAGCTCAGCAGGGGACAGCATAGGCAGGTCTGGCTTCTCCCTCTTCTACCTGAGTTCTCAGCTTCTATCCCAAACACCTGTGTCATCAGCTTTCCACTGCTGTGGTGAGATACCTGGGATGATCCATGTGGACAGAAGGTTTATTTGGGCTCTTGATTCAGAGATTTCAGTCCATCATTGGTGGCCTTGTTGATTTTGGGCCTCAAGGCAGAATGTGTAACAGAGGATGCTGTTCACCGCAAGGTGGTTGGGAAGTGAAGAAAAGAAGAAAGGTTGAGGTAGGAAGACTCATGGCCATGATTTCAAGGCCAGCCTGGGCTACACAGTGAGCTTAAGACCAGTCTAACTACATCATGAGATCTGTCTCATAATAAAAATTAAATAAAGGAGATAGGTGGAGAAAGGAAGAGACCAGTGTCCCTCAGTCCCTGTCCTTTCCTTTGAGGTCACACCCAATGACCTAAATTCCTTACCTCAGGCTATACCTCCTAAAAGCTCTGCCACCTCCCAGTGGTGCCCAATGACTGGGGACCAAGTCTGTAGCACATGAGACCTTTGGAGATACTTGTCCAAACCACGACACCCTCTTCCTTCCAACAACCTATGCCAAGCGCTTAGTAAGAACACTGCCTCTAATGGGTGGGCTCTTAGCCAACTGGATGCTCACTGACCATGACCAGAGAGGCCATTGGAAATCACAATTCCTATAGGGCAGAAACAGTCAGCACTCCCCGTCTCACACTGGTTTGATCAAGTGTTCAGCACACAAGTGTGCAAAGGAGATGATACTAGGCTTTGGGGAGTGTTTATAGATATTTTCCAGGAAGTCCACACTCCAGGCCAGCCCCTGTCCAAGCCCACTCCTTTCTGGGGGGGCTTTTCTTCCTGGAAGCTGAAGGACAAGCTTGGGCTGATCTTGGAGAGGCTCCCTTGAACCCAAGGGCTGCTGTGGTGTGAAAAACAAACTTTCATTAGTTTGCGAAAACAATCTGACTTTGGACAAACATATCATACAAATTTAAAAGCCAGGATAGCTAAATGAAGAGGTCTAAATAGCTCTAGGGCTCTATTTTTATTGTAATCTCTCTGTTTGAAACCCATACTCCTAAGGCTAGCTTGAAATTTCATTGATTTCATTTGAACTTAGCCGCATCCAGTTCATTTTTAACACAATAACTCGAGCAATGTCTCATCATATAGATATTAACTCCAAATGAAGAAAAGAGTTGAGGAGTAAGAACAGAATGAGGAGGAAAGAAACAGCGTTCAAACCTGTAACTCTATCATATAAAAGAGCTGAAGCTAAACTTTTCTTTGCCAAATAGCTAATACTTTGAAAATGCAAACAGTCTTGGGAGGCTGAGGGGAAACTATTAATCACTCCTAACTTACTGGGAACAAATTTAATCAAATACTTTCAGAACTGGATGTGATTTCAAAACTCTTTTAGACTAATCCTTATCCAAGGGTGACTTTGTCCTATGAGAACACTTGAGAGTGTCTGAAATTCTCTTGTCACTATTGAAGACTGCTTCTAGAGCCTAATAGGTAGAGGCCAGGTGTGCTTGGCGACATCGAACCTGTGCCTACGTCAGCCCATCAGAACAAAGAACTGTGGGTTCCCAAGTGTCACTGGTGTCCATTGTGTTTTAGACCCATTCCTTTAATTTCTGAGGAGTCCAGAGCTGGAAGAGGTCTGTAGGAAGTCACTCAACCATGGTGGCAGGAACAAGATGAAAATGTTTGCCTTCTGCTACTGACTGGGGCTTTGCATTGAAATCCATGCAAACTTTAACAGCAAAGAAGGACTAGGAAAATGAGAGGGAAGGACTCCAAGATAGGGATCTGGGGTAAGACACAGATCCTGGCAGTGGGGACTGAGGAGCACGCAAAAGGTGATGTTAACTAGTTAGCAACAAAAAGGTGTTGGAAACCAGTTGTAGAAGAGGTAAGGAAAGAAAAGTAGAAGCATCCAAAGACTGCTTGCTTAGCAGTTTTCTACAGAGACACCTTCCCCTCATTTATCTGGGTCTGTCTCAGTTTTAAAAATGCAAGTTTTGTGTTCTAGGAGCAGCTTTTGCTCTGGGCACCTGTGAGTTTCTGCCATATAAACACATCTGAGAAAACATTACTCTGCCAAAATGCAGACTGGCTTAGGGAACTGGAAGAAATTTGGTGAAGGGTTTGCAGGGCTCCTCTGTTCATTTATGCAACTTTCTGTGACTATAGCATTTCTAAATAAAGGTTAGTAAACAGTGTGATGAAGCTTTACACATTTGCACTTAGTAGAAAATCATGTGAATAAATAAACTCTCACCTGAGATCAAGGGCTTATTTATTTATTTATTTATTTATCTATTTATTCATTTTGAGACAGGATCTCACTATAGTGTAGGCTGCCCTTGAACTCATTTATGTAGCCCAGGTTGGCCTCAGACTCATGGCAATCCTCCTATCTCAGCTTCCCAAGTGCTGGGATTATGGGCATGTGCTACTTCATCTGGCCTTTAGCAACTTTCACAGGCACAGGAGAGAGACAAATAAAGAGAAAATCTTCATATGAAGATACCACGAGGTGCCCAACATTACACAGGCACAACTTTACTGGGTACACGGAAAGCCAAAGATGGTGGCATTTAGTGTGGTTGGCACACAGGCATGGCTGTGGGGTTCCTTAATCTTGATACAGTTGAAGTCTTCTTGTGGTGGGATACAGTCCATTTTGGGGAATAAGGAAGAGAAGATTTTGTAAGAGAAAAAAAGGCTTCACTGAGGGAATAGCTCATTCATTCACTCATTCATTGATTCATTGTAGTGCCAAACACTGAGAAATGATAGAAAATAAAAGTTGAATGCATCTTTTTCCCTTTAAGGGTGTTTGATTTGAGAACCAAAAGAAGGAGGTTGAAGAAAAATGTCCCATTGTCATGTTAATAATGTGAAATAGGCTTCTTTCATAAGAAGAAGAGCACTCCTGGGTAAGACCATCTATGTTCTGCCTATTGGAGAGGAAATGTAAAATCTCAGTGCCTGCCTTTAGGCAGATAAAGCAAGGGGCCATGCAGAGCCACCTGGAGTTTTTAGTGCATGGAAATCTTAATTTTAATTTAAGAGAATTTCCATTTCAAAGAACATCCATGAATTGGGAAACATCAGATAGAAAGTATTCCCCTGAATACTTGGGAGGAAGTTTTTGACTAGAAGAAGCTGGAATCCACTCCACATTTCTTGGCTTTGTAGATGAAATCTTGGGAAAAGTGCCGTCTGATGTCCGGTGGGGATCAAGTGCATGAGACCTTCACACACAGCTAGGGAAGGTGTGCTTTGTTTTCAGCAGTGCCACGGACACTTGGAAGCATGGCCCCTAACCTGTGCCTATAGCTTATTTCTTTCTAAGGATTACAGAACGCTTTCTTTACTGTTACTGGGCCATTGTTACTGAGAGAAGGAATTCTTGAGATGAATTCTTTCTTAATTATAAATGAATGCTACCGCATGTCTTGCCAAAAGTAGAAGAAATGTAGAGTAGGCACTACACCATAGCAACTGGGTCAAGAAAGAAAGTCAGGAAACAGATGGTAAGGAGGGAAAGGAGGAAGGAAAGCCGAGCCTGCAAAAACAGGAACTAGAGCCAGCTGTCGTGGTGGCATAGGCCTATAACCCCAACACTGGAGAGGCTGAGGCAGGAGGATCATCCCTGTGAGCTCAAGGCCAGCCTGGGCTACCAAGTGAGTTCAAAGCCAGCCTCAACTACATAATGAAACAAAAACAAAATGAAACGAAACATCCAGGAGCTAGAAGTATGAAAGGCAAGTGCTGCCCTCTTCATGTAGCAGAGCATCCTGGTGGTCAGGAGGCCAGAGCCGCCATTTTGTTTCTTAAATGTGTGCTCTCTGGGTTTTTGACCTTAGCCTTCTATCAAAGGTGATAGAATGGAAAGAATCAGTGGGGGAAGGAGAAGCCTTTAAAAACTCCCTTCCCCTGGAGCCCACTTTCAGAAATTCTGAATCAGTAGGTCTGGGATGGGACCCACACCTTAGCATTTCCTTGGAAATTTGTGGTTAAAACCAGTCCAGGAGACTACTCTCTGGCATCACACAGGTAGAAATTAGGTCCCCGAGCAGATAGGTAGCTGGCAGAGAGGCCACACAGCTAGACCCAGAGACAGATCTAGCACCAGGTCTCCTGCTCCCAGGGAAGTATTTTCCAGTAATGTCCTTGGAGCCTCCCACATACAAGTGCAAGACCAGGAGCACTAAGGTCCCAGTCTTTTCCAAAAGGGCAAAAAAACCCTCTTCTCGTAGTGCCTGGCACATAGAAGCACTCAATAAATATTGGCTGAAGGAAGGCGTGTGGCACGTGTTTAATTTTCTCCCCCACTCCTCTAGAAGCATTCAAATAACAAGTCCCAAGGTGCTAACGTGAAGCGGAACGACTTTCCCACCCAAACGCTTTCTTTGCCTTCCTTACCTTTCTCTGTCTCAACCTCTGAGTCCATGATGGAGTAGATCACAGCATTCAAGGGGATTTCCATGAATGTCATGAAGTAGCAGTTGGCTTTTCAGCTTCAAATGTGTTCCCTCATGAGAGAAATGGAGGCTGGCCTGTTAGCCCAGCAGACTAAAGTGTCTGCTTAGGCTGAGTGCAGTGGCTGGGTTCAAACCCTGGTGTGCTGCACCACTCCCCCGCCGCCACCCCCATGGCACACTGAGATGGCCATTGAGACTGGAAGTGGTGGCACGTGCCTGTGATCCCAGCACTTTGGGAGGCTGAAAACAGGTGAATCACTGGAGTCCGATCTATGTAGTGAGATCCTGTACACAGTCCTAAAAAAAGAAAGAAAGAAAGAAAGAAAGAAAGAAAGAAAGAAAGAAAGAAAAGGAAATGGAAATAATATCTCCCATAGGATTGCCTATTTAAATCCTGCTGAATGGTTTTTCAGTGGAAGTGACTGAAGAAAACCTTGTCACAAAAAATATTTTGGGGAAATTTGTTCCATTCTGTCTTGTGCTCCGTTGTAAACAGTGGTTTTGTTTTTTTTTTCTTTTAGCAAAGATTCTTCTTCATGCCACAACGGTGAGGTGGGCGCTTCCCAACCATATTCCCATGTAGGCTGCAGGCCTCTGTCTCCTTTTCTGTACATAGGGCTCCCCTCAAGAAGGCTCAGAGCTGAAAACCAATTCCATCAGGCGCTGGGGTGGGAGCGGTTCTGTCACCTGTGGTTGTTTGGGCGAACATGAGCCTCTGGTCTCTTTCCTGATCTAGGAGGGCTGGCAGGGTAGGACAAAGCCCTCTTCCAACTGGGCTGTGTGCTCCTAAGGTTGGATTGGGCCATTTCCTCACTCTCCTCTCCATACTCAGCAAGTGTGCGGAACCATGCATCCTTGGTGGAGTGGTAGTGCCCCTAAGGAATGAAAATTGAATTTTGGGGCAGAGGTGTGAAAAAAAAAAAAAGCTTAGATGAAACAATGGTTTGTGGCCACAATGTGCAATATCTATGACACTGGTTTTGCAAAGGAGATGAGAGAGGACTATAGAGTCCTGGAGTCATTAGGACAAAAAGAGGGAGAAACCCTCGAGCGTTTCTTGGGAAGGCATGGGGGCCTGGGTTCCTGACCACCCTGTGTTCACATTTGCAGTCCACATGACCAAGAGCTCCCTGCCCGGGGGCCTGGCACATTGAGGCCTTGGTGAGAAATGCTCTCTACATTTCCAATGATCTCTTCCACTTGAGATTAAAAATTAAACTGCAGGTATCAGGAATGGCTTGGTCTTTCCTAGGCCCATCTGATGAGGAGTAATCTGCAGACCATGAGCCTGGGGCCCATGACAATGCTGTGGCCTGGAGCAAAATAGATGGTTCGACTCAGAACAAGCCAGCAGTTCTTGCTTGTGGAGCTTCTGTCCCCCTGTGTATTAGCCCAGGTGAGGCTCCTCATGGGTCTCACCTCATTTCTCAAATGAGGACGGCAGCAGGCCTTATAGTCACTTTGTAGGGTTTTGTTGGTAGCTCTGAGGTCCTATGTGTGGCTTCTGTGACTAAATTTGCATAAGTTACCATTATTACCTTGGTGATTAAAATATATTATTAGTAATGGATCTTCTATGCAGAAAAGCAACAAGGATTTGGAGGAAGAAGGTGTTTCCATGCCCAGGACAGGCCCTGAGTCCTGGAAGACTCACCCATGGCACATGTCACAGGGCTCTGCTATTCCCTGAGCAGAGTTCTTGGGCCCAGAGCCAATAGAAGTGAGACCAGACCTGGAGGAATGTGAGCACAGGTCAGGTTCTTCTGGGACTTGGGTCTAGATGAAAAGGGAAAGAGGGCACTGCTGAAAGCAGGGTGTGCTGAGAAGAAGGGGAGCTAATCAGGAAAAGTTCCCACCCAGGGCCTCTGTGCAGATAAGTAATCCGAGCATGCTCCATCTTGACTGGCCAGTGGTGAGCCCAGCTGTAGCAGGTCCTGGTCTCCCCTGACTCCTGGTAGAGCAGGGCTGCTGGGGCTGTCCCTAACTTGGTTTGTGCTGATAGCTTGTTAGAAGCTATTGATTTTTTATGACTCTGTGTGTGAGCTCTGGGTCTCATTCACATTCCTGTCTTGCTCTGTGTAGTGGTTGGTTGATTGTGTCAACTTGAGAAGCTAAGAGCTTAACTAAATTGTCTCAGCAATTCCACACCCTAGGGTGTGGAAACCCCATTCCTGATACCAAATTCTGTCTCAGTTATTCTACTTTTGTTGCTAGGACAAATACCAGACTCTCAAAATGAAGGAGGGAAAGGTTTATTTAGCTCACAATTACTGAAGGCTTCAGTCCATACTTGGCAGGCTCCAGGGCAGGCTGGCATATGGCAGAGAGCAGCAGTTCATGGCAACAGAATAGCAACAATGGCAACAGAGTCTGTCTCTATGTCTCTTTTATATTGCCCTAGGCTGTGAGTAGCATTCATACTCATAATCCCAGCAATACTAAGATCTATAATCCCAATGGATCTTCCATAATCCCAGTGGATCATGAGTTAATCTCAAACTCTAGAAGTCCCCACGCTATGACTACATGCAGCTTTGGGGGGACAACTAGACACAAACCATAATACTCTGCTATGAAAATGCAAAGAGAGAAAGAGAAAAACTGGGCATGACCTCCTGTGCGATCCCCTTCCCAACACTTGATTCTTTCATTTTTCTGGCTGGTTCAAGCTGTCTCAGTATTTCTGTGTAAAGGAGCTTGGGAATGGCCCCTCCCCCATACCCAGAAGTCATTTCCCAGGGACCATTGTGCCCAGTGCAAGGTGAGCCCTTGATGGATCATGAACTCTTGGACACCGAAGAGAATAGTTGACAGCAGCCCCTCAGTGTGGCTTCTCCTGGGTCCAGCGATTCCTGAGGAGTCCAGCCATCCCTTGTCCATGTCTCTGAAGGTGTTCTCAGTTCCTGGACTTGCTCTCTGGTCTCTGCCTCTTTCTGAAAGAACCTTCTTCTTTTTTCTTCTGTTGTATTCATCTGTATATTTGGGAAGGATCACCCCACCTGGAGAAGTTTGTGTCCCTATAGGACCCATCCATTGTCCCACAGCAACTTTGCCCTAGGGGTGCCTACTCCCTGTCCTGAGGAGGTGATCAAGGGCAAATAGGCTACTTGGAGTTCTTAGGCAGCCTTTGACCTCCCTGAGCCCCACACTGACCCATGGGCTGGGCCTGATTCTTCTATTCTTGGTGAATTTACCACATCAAGATGAGGAAAAGCCAGTGTCCCAGTTTCTAGTCTTCTAGGGTCTTGTTGAAACACACATGCATGCACATACAAATCTTCCGAGGGCAAAGGTGAATTCCACCAAGCAGAGCAGAGAAACTCTCCTTACCACACCACGGGAGATGGCTTCTCTCACAGTAGAGTTGGTGACTGAGGCGTGAATGCAGATCACCGCCTGCCTCATGTGTCTCTGCTGTGTGTGCATGCGTGTGTGCATGCATTCATGTATGTGTGGTACCAAGGACAAGAGCAGGGCCATATGCATGCTTGGCAAGTGTTTTGTCACTGAATTACATCCAGCTCCAATTTTTAAATGTGCTCTAAAACTTCCTGAGAATAAAAGTTCTAAAGTACTGGCATCATCATTTGCAATAGTTCAGTTCAGTATAAGAACACTGTTGTCTTGCCCAGCCTCCTCCTGTGACACTTTCTCATGTCCCCTCCCACTGTGTTTCTACCTAACCTGTTTTCCTGGCTCCATATAACATTTGGGAATGATGTTTTCTTGACCTTCAAGGCCCAAGCCAAGACTCCCTCCTTCCACAAAATCTCTCCACTTCCCTAGCCTGCACCACCACCTGCCTCCGACCTTCCACCTGGTCCACAGAGTTCAATGAACCATTGTTCTAGCTATGTTCCTTCTGTTGTCAGAGTTGCATGTTCAGATGCACAGCAAGAGCACGTGATAGAATTGCCCTGAAAGAATGTCTTTGTTATCATTGCAAGGCTAGAGGCAAGAGAACGTTCTAGACCACTCCTGGGAGATGGTGTTTCTTGAAGTTCTTCTAAGAACAAGGAAATTATCCTGCAGTTCTGTATTCCTAGAGTTGTGAAGCTTTGAGCCATCTGCCTTTTTATTTTTATTTTTTGTGTTTTTATTTTTTAAATTTTTTGTCTTTTTGAGATAGGGTCTCACTATGCAGTTCTGGCTGGCTTTGAGCTCACTTTTGTAGCTCAAGCTGGTCTCGAATTCCCACTGGCCCTCTTGCCTCAGCCTCCCAAGTGCTGGGATTATAGGCATGTGCCACCACGCTCGTCCTCTGCCTTTTAAACCCCTAGCTTATTTGTGTATAGAACATAGCATTGATGACTATGTTGTCTCATTGAGATGACACAGGAAGGGTAGCCAGCTCAGTGGCTAATGGTCAGCAAATAGTCGCTGTCTCCCTTGCTGCTGTCTCGCTGTTATTGCCCACAGCGCCTGACCTGGGCTGAGCACGTGGCTGCCTGTATAATCCTGGATGCAAGGCTGTGCAGGCTCTGCTAGCTCCTCGGCAGCCTGGAGTTTCCTAGGATTAGTGCAGAGTGCAAGAGGTCCAGGGTGGGGGTGAGTTAGGAGAAAAAAGAAGACATCCACAGGTGTCCAATGCAGGTGACACCAGTGAGCCGGGTGGGATGGGGACAACCCGCTGAACCCCCTAACTGGGCCTCAGGCCTTGCCCCACCCGTCTCAAACCACACGCGAGTCGGTGACCAGCCAGGGCTCTGTCTGGATGGGGTCTTTCTCCATGCAGCTCCGATCATAATCTTGCTGTTCAGTTTTTTAATTTACAACTTAGGAACTTTAGATTGCTTTGACGTCGGCTCAATCCTTGAAAACCAACTGATAGGAAGAAAAATCTGGTATTGATTTTCCAGCCTTCCTCCTCCACTCCCCACATGCCTTCTTACTCTGAGCACTGACTAATTCCCTCCCAAACAGTAGGGGAGCCTTACAGCCTTTAGGGAGCCAGTGGTACTGGGGGAGTAGGAAAGGGGTTTGCATCTCATTGCAGGGTCACTGCTCAGTCTCTTCTTCAAATATTTGTGTTCTGGCAGCTCCTCATGTCCCCAGCCTGGGGAGGCCGCCCCTGTCCCCAGTATGGGACAAGGTGATGGTGGCCAGCAGCCCATCCTTTGCTTACTGAGCTCACTTTGCAGCCCCTCCACCTGCCAGAGCTGCAACACCTTAGCAGGGCCTGCGTGGGCATACTCACCCTCCTTTTGAGGTCAGCCCAGAGGAGATGCCATGGATGGAGTAGAAGGGGAGTGAAGCTTTTGAGAGCCTGTGCTGGGCCAGAGCATCCTGTATTCCTATGCTCCCTGTTTCCAAGGGCAAACAGGGACCTGCCCTGGTACTCAGAAGTGCATGCGGAATTTGTCACCTTCTTATTGTTGACGCAAAATATCTACCATCCACAAGTTAAGCAAGGAAAGATTTTTTTTCACTCATAGTGTATAGATGTTTTGTTCTATAAGGGGACTGGATCCATGGCAGGGCGACAGAGAGGCAGAGAAGAGGAGAAACAGTCCATGGCATGGCAGGCAGGAAGCAGCGACCTTCCCTCTTCTTTCTCTTTTCATTCCTTCCAGGCCTTAAGCCTATTGGCTGGTGCCACCCATGCCCAGGGGCAGCTCTCTTTTCAGTAAATCCATCATCTCCAACCAAGATCCAGCCACCTCCCAGAAAGTCCACCTCTGAGCACACAGGGTTTGACAGGACATCTAGACACAAGACATAACACAGCCCCCTAGGACTGCACCTGCAAATAAGCATGAGGGGTGGAGCTGGCAGGCAGGAGACCTAGTGTCCAACCCCAAGCAGGTGGCCAGGACTGATTCCCCCAGGGAATACTGCTCCCAGGGTGTGCAAAGTTGTTTCAATCTTTCATTTGTTTACTTATAACAGTGATATATGCAAAGAACATAGTGTCCAACTGTTGGCAGGTCAGCCTCCCTCCAGCCTGACCTGAGAGCATGCCTCAAAAGTCACTCTGCAGCCACACAGTCTTCCCGCTGGTGATTCCCAGCACACACTGAGGTCATTCTCTTCTACAGCCCTGTCTTCAACTTGCCCCATTCAAATCCCCCACACCCCTGCCCCATCACAACACAGGTGGTATCACACTCACGCTGCTTCTTCTTCCACAGATTTTTGCACAGACTAATGTCATCTTCAATCATTCTCGTGGTTACTTTGACAGTCATTCCCTTACTTGATGATTTACCCATTTTCAGACAGTATCTCTTGACTTGCCACCAGAATGGAAGTGCCCCCCAGGCTTTTGCTTCCTCCATCTCCAAAGGACCCAGAGCATCCTGACACAGGCAGGTGCTTACTTGGATAACGGAAGCACAGAGCCTCAGCCTACAAAACTGGAGCAACTGTCCTAGATGTCTGAGTCACCTTTTTCTCTCCATATAACAATGATACTTAACAATCGTCATTACTGAAAGATGCCATGCTTCAAGAAGAATAGGCAGGCAAAAATGTAGAAAAGCAGTATAGAACGTGCCAGGGTTAAATTACGTGAGGTTTGTGGCTTTCCATGGCTTTTGAACATTTTAGTCATATGTGGTGATTCCTTTCCTCAGTCTAAGTAAAAATCCACATTTGTAACACATTAGAATTTGTAACAAAATTCATTATTTGTAACATGACTCTGTATGCTTTTCTCCCCCCTTAAAATCCAATTGGACCAGTGGCGTCAGGCTCACGTTGCCTGGATCTGCCCTGGTGTGGAGCTGAGGGCGTTTGGATTCCTGCCACAGGCTTATCTGTGGCATCTGCAACAGCGCTGGGGTGTGGTGGGGGAGCCTGACACGGGTCTCCCAGTCTTCTCCTCCATCCCTGCGTTATTCCCAGGACACTCTTCAGCTCCCTCATGGCATGCTCCCCACTTCCTTCCTCCTGGGACCCTCCTCCCTGTTCACCAGTTCTTTCCCAACAGTGAGTCCCCCCTAGCCCCTGTCCAGCTGGGCAGACCCAGTCCCTGTGTTATAGGCAACTGAGTTAGATAGAAATACTATAGGCAGTCGGACAGGCCCTCAGAGAAGTCAGTATGGAGGACATGATACCTTGCAAGTGCGGTGCACCACACCTCAGGTCAGAAGATCAAACAAATGCAGACCTCCCTAAAGATAAGCATAAGGGATTCATGTTCTAAATAGGTCTCTACCACCTTGAGCAAACCAGGAGGAGTCACTAACTCACCCCCTACAGAAGGGGCCCCTGTTCTCTGTTCATGCCAGCTGGTTTGCTACTTTACTCACTTTCCCATTTGATCCCAGTTTAATCAACTTTACCCAAGCAATTAATCTTATTGGTGGACTATAGTTTCCCCATGTTCCCACCTTAGACTTGTCTTACCTTTGCTCTATAAAAAATCCCTAGAAAAGACAGATACCTTGAATGGGCCAGTCAGATAGCTCAGCAGATTAAGTACCTGCTTAGGCAAGCACAGGGACTAAGCTTCAATCCTAGGCACCACATGGTGTGCTGGCCCCACCCCCAGGTGCACTGAGCAGGCCACTGAGACCCCACATGGTGGCACATGCCCGTAATCCCAGAGCTGGGGAGGTTGAAAACAGGAGGATCACTTCAAGTCTGAGCTGTGTAATGAGATCCTGTACCAAATGCATAAACTAAAAAAAGAAAAGAAAATACCTTGGCAACCTACTGAGATCCCCTTCTGTCTCTCTGTCAGACAGAAGCTTTCTTTTTCCAATAAATATGTTCTGCTCTTAACCTCTGTTCCTAAAATTCATTCTTTGGTTTTAGAGAGCATGAACTCATCCCACATATCTTTTGGGTTGGGGGTTTTATTCCCCTACATCACCAGCTCCCTGTAGAACCTGGGGCCATGTGGACTCTTGCCCTCCAAGAACAGGGGTCAATTACTAATCAGGGACTTTGTTCTAGGGCTTCACTGCCCTTGATTCTAGAAGGAGAGGACTTCAAAATGTCACTGCATACAAAGCATACTTTACAAGGAGAGAGACAAGTGTCTCTAACTTCTTCAGAGTTGCACATACCTGGACTCTTATAGCATTTGCGGTCTCAGCAGTGACCCAGCCAGGCAGGGGAAAACCCTCATTCTTTCCCCCCATCAATGCCATGGCTTGCCTAGCCCCTTGCTAATTTCAGTCCCTCTTGGTGGAATGAACACCAGGCCTAGAGTTAGATGCAATTTGCTTCTTGACTCTGCTACCATTGGCTGCATAAGTCACTTCCTGCTAGGCACTCATTTAGGAAACTAGGTGTTAGGTTATACCATCTCATCAGTCTCCCACACTGTAAATTAGCAGACTCTGTGAGTCCCTAGACTTGCCAAATCCCAAATAATTAGAACTTGACCACTCGTAGTTTTCAAAACTATTTTTTTGAATGTATTTAGTACAGGGTTTACAGGGTCTCACTATGCAACTTGGACTCATAGTGATTCTCCTGTTTTCAGCCTCCCACGCGCTGGGATTACAGACCTCACCCAGTCTCACTCATAGTCTTCAAATAACTAAACTTTACTTCATGCACCCTATAGGAGAAATAACAAATAAAAAGGTTTGCACTGGGAAAGGAGAGAGAGCTAAAAGCCAGGGTTCCAAACAATTTTTCATAGTGCAATAGCTCTGTCTCTAACATTCTAAGGTCATCAGATTTACAATAACCTACAAAGGCTATTAGACCTTAGTATCTAAGGTGAGAAATGGATTAAGTAATTTAGAAAGATTGGCACTTAAAGGTGGGAGCTTGCTGTTATTTTTATTATTTTAACCAGGAAAGAAAAAGCTGCTTCCCGAGCTTCTTGTCTTCTGCAGTTTGCAGTTAATTCATCAGTGTTCTGTGATTGCCAGAGTGAACTTCTTCCCACCCACCGGTCCTTCCCTCCTTTCTCAGCCCTTGCTGGGTAATAGACCTCCACCATCACTCCCTGCCTCATCTTCCGAGTTACAAAATAAATAGCCCAGACCTGTAAGCCCAGCACTCTGGGAAGCAGGAAAAGGAAGGCCACAAGTTCAAGCCAAGCCCAGGCAACTTAGCAAGACCTATCTCAAAATAAAAGCAAATACATAAAAATGGCCAAGAATGTAGCTCAGCATAAAGACCCTGTGTTCAATCTCTAGGACGGCACATAAATGCATAAATAAATAATTGCCGAAGCAAGGAACAAAATGCAGACTAAGACACTGAGGGGGTTTTGGAGGGATTGCATGTGTGGCCTTCAGAGAGACAGAGGCACGTGGTTTTGAATACTGGTTCAGCCTTCCGGGATCTGGTCACTGTGTGAAAGGGCTGAGTGTATTTCTATAAACTAAGATAGCCACTGTCGCCATCTCTGCAGTCTGCCATCACCAAAACACCACGAAACATCAGAGCTATCTTGCCCAGGATCTAGGGATCCAGGGACGAACAACAATACATGACGGACATCTGGGCCTGCTCATGACCAGAGATGCTGCCCAGGGCGAGACATCCTCTAGGACCTTGCCGAGTCCATGAAGAGCCCTAAAAGACTTTTAGGATGGCTGCTAGAATCCTCCCTGGTACTCACGGCCTGGCCCATGGCCCACACAACAGCCCTTGTGCGTGGGTTTGGTCCGAGGGCCCTGCAGGCAGGGAACCAGTGGGTGGCTTGCTGGAAGGTCATGGAGCTGCCACCTCCCCACAGGTCTCCCCCTCCGGCAGATCTCAGGGCAGCCTACAGAGAAGAAAGCGCCATCCCTGTACTTTGGATTATGCTACTTCGCCAATGCAAACAGGGCTTTTTCTCTTTTTTCTCCCCTTCTCTTTTACCAAATTTGGTCATCTGTCTTATCACTGGCTCCGGTCTCTGGCAGCTGCCACACGCGCCAGCGGTTTGTCGTGGAGCCTTGGCTCCTCAGGCTTGACGATTTGTCACTTGGGTCTATGTGGCAAAAGGGGTACATGCCAAGAAACACATGTTTAAAGAATTCAGGAAGGAACACGGAAGTGGATACTATCATGGGCTAATTGGTCTGTTAGGCCAAACACGCCTTTGGGTGCTTATTGCAGCCCCATGGCCAATTTTTAAGTACTGGTGACCTCTCTTGAGGTCGATGTGTGAATGACTGTGATAAATGTCTGGTTTGGGAAGGTCAGGGCTCTCTCTCTCTTTGCTTGTTCTTTCCCTCCCTCTCTTTCCTCTGGTTGCTTAGGATCTTATTGGAAATCACAAGCCAGAAAGAAAACAGCTTCCAGGACGTGGTGGTGAACTTGAGGAGCATCGGGTTACTTCGGCGGCCTACCGCTCCAGGCTGAGCTGAGAGGAAATCCATGCGACCTTGCTCATCTCTGGGCTTTCTTCTCAAATACTAAAACGTCCCCTCCCCTGGGTGTAGCATCCAGACCAGAGCAGAGAGGCACAGAATGAGCGGACTGGGGAGTGCTACAGGAGGACACGTGTGTCCCCGGCTGTACTCTGTTACTGGATATGCATGGAGCTGCCACCGAGAGGCTCTGGAACAGAACAAGTTCGGGAGGCTGCGCCTTCGGCTTGGGAAATTGAGTGATTTTGTAGGTGGGCTCCGCATGCGCCTTCCCCAGTTGTAGGAAGCCCAAGCACTGGATCAACGAAGACCCCTCAGGGAGGAGCCATGAGGGTCAGAATTGGGCTCTATGGCCAGCACAGGGAGGTAAAGCCACCTGGCCAGCAGCCCACAGCCCTGCTCTCCATGTTTGCTCCAACCACGCTGACCTGGAGAGACTTAAACAAATCCTGGAGCCTTCCTGGGCTTTGCTGCTGTGGTCATCCGATCAAGGGATTCTCTTAGCCCCAGCATTCTTCCCACCACAAATGCTGTCCTGGGTCCCCCAGGGTGAGTCACATGAGGCGCACTTCGCACCACAACAGAGCACATCCCGCTTCCCAGTGTGGTTTACTTTGCATTGCATCCATAGTATTCGCTTCCATTAGGCTGTGGCATCCTATCTCCAAAACAGCAAGAGTCAGAAATTTAGTCTTTCAAAAATGATTTCAGTTCTAATCAGGGAGGCAAAGAAACATCAACGGCGTACAATGCAAACGGAGCTACTAAGTCAGCTCTGAAGATTCACATAGGATGATCTGTATTTGTTTGTTTATTTATTCTTGGAAACAAAGTCTTGCTATATACTTCAGGCTGACTTTAAACTCACTGCATAGCCCAAGCTACATAGCCCCAGTGATCCTCCTGCCTCTGCCTCCTGAGTGCTGGGATTATAGGCATGTGCCACCACACTTGGCTGTACCATCTGCATTTAGCGCCTTTGAAAAAAAATGTATTTAATGTCTCCTTAAGAATATTAAATGCTTCCTAAGAGCCATGTTTGCTATTCTTTTCTTAGATTTGCCCATGCTCTCTCAAGGTGCACAATGTCTGGATTATTCAAATCCACATTAAAGCAATTTTATCGCATATGCCTTTAGAATGTGTCAAGCAAATTGATAATTCTTCAATCAACCTAAGTTGGGGAAATAAATCTGATATGATGTACAAGACTGCCTAGGAGCATGGATTTCTTTATCTAACACATGCTAGAATGCATAGAGTTAAACTGAAACCCAAATATGGTTGCCTGAAGTCTTGAAGGCTAATATGTCCCACATTCGCCTGGAGATGGGTAGAGTCCTTCATAGCAGAAGAGAACTCATGCCAAATCTGGTATCTTAAAGCAGTAATGTAGACTCCAGCCTTCTGATTAAATTCTTTGGATATTAAAACTGGGTTTGACCTAAATTCGAAGTGACTCGATGTTTTATTTTCCAGCAAACTTTAGGGAATTCCATACCAAGGCAAAGTAGCTGCGTCTAAACCTCCCTTTTAAAGACACTCACAAAAATACACTCTATGCTAAGTTTCCACCCATGGAAATGAACAAAACAAGTCGGATTCAAATGGCAACAACAACGAAAAAATAAAATAAAACAAAATTGGGAAATTCTGTAATTAGACCTCAACATGGAAATATGTTCTAAATAATTCCAGTAATTGTGTTCAAATAAAGAACAGAAATGGCAAAGCATTTCCATTTTTGCAGGAGCAGGGTTTTGGGTCCTTTCCCTGCTCTCATTAGCACCCTAAAATGTTAGTGCTGGAAGAGTCATTAGTGAGATGGGCTCCAGTCCCCTTCAGAGCAGGGAGCTCATTACCAGGAGAAAGGCACTGGGACCTAGGCCTTCCTCAGTGACCACAAGGCTGAGCAGCACATGCAACAAGCGTTTATGAGATCTCTGCGGGGTCACATTAACTTATGCCTCTCAGCCTGGTATAGGAGAGAAAGAAACCCAAAGCCACCATGCTTCCTCAAGTGTCTTTTTCTTAAGATATCTTTTGTTCATCTGATTTCCTCTGGGCTCCAGAAAAGAGCTGTGGGAAGAGGAAAAATAGAGGCGAGGTGGAACCACTGAGAGAAATTCTTCTGCACACATGTGGACTCCTACTCCATCTCTAAGGTGAACTCTTTATAGAGTAAATGATTTGCTTGTTAAGGTAAACAGAGGAACAAGGTTAGGTCACAGAGAGTAGGCTTGGGGTCTGAGTGACATGGTACAAACAACAGGCTCTCTGGGGACATGGGCTATGGGACTCTCCAGCTCCGATGAGCAGGAGGAGGTGTCGAGGGTGGGAGAGGCCTGGTGGCAGCCCCACTCCATTCCTAAAGACTTGGAATCAGTGTCACCAATGGAGGGCAGTGATCCTCCAGGTGAGTTCTCTTTCTAACCACAAGGAAACGGAGGTTCCGGGAGGTTTCAAGGCTTGGCCCAAGTCCTTCCATTATCATAGAAGTCACGTTTTACATCTGGGTTTCCTCCTGATCCTTAATTGGGGGCAAAAGCATCTACCTTCTCAAATGCCAACCAAAAAAATGAAAAAGCTAGAATCATGTCTGCCCACTAAAACACAAGGCATACACACAGTATATGCTAAGGAATTATTTGAAGAATGAAAGAAAGGAGCCCACGCCTTAGTCCTTGGCTGGGTCTAAGAGAGAGCCAAAGCAGATCTCCAGAGTACAAAATTCCCAGTTTAACCCCTGAGCCGGCCCAGGATGGAGGCTGATGATTCTAC
>PVKN010008984.1:0-24363 GCA_004027915.1 Capromys pilorides
CCAAACTGCATAGCAAGATCCTGTCTCTGAAAAAAAAAAAAAAAAAAAAAAAAAAAAAAAAAAAAAAAAAAAAAAGATTAAAGCTAGAGGTTCAATCTGACCTGGCTATTCCCCTTCTTGTTAACATTTTGGAAGAATTACAAACATGCTATGACAATATATGTACATCCATGTTTCTATCAGCACAGTTTGTAACATCTAAATCTTGGAAACAGCCCAAATGTCCATAAAATGGATAAAAGAGATGTGGGGTTTTTTTGTACAGTGGAGTACTACTCTGCTGTAAAGACGAATAAATTTGAAGCAATTATAGGTACATGGATAGACCATGAGGTCATAGTCTTAAGTGAAATAAATCAAACACATGCCCAAATATCCCATTATTTCTCTGATACGAGAAGTCAAACATGTAAATAAAAATCAAAGTTGTAATAGATATTCATAAATGGGAAGAAAATGTTTCAATGAGAGGGGAAAGAAGTTGGAAGAAGGAAGAAAAAGAAAGAATAGAAGAAAAATGTACATGTGCTGCCAAAAGGAGCACAAGAATAGAAGAAAAATGGAAACAAAGCTTTTGTCAATAAGGAGGAGAGTACGGGTTGAAGGGAGGGAAGGGATTAGGGGAAGAAAAGATCAAGACATAGCATGTGCAAGTACACATTTCTTATGATGAATGTGGCTACTATGTATATTTAAAATGTACCAATAAAGTTAACAAAAAAGGAGCTCCAAAATCAATAAAAAATAAAATAAGCAAACATGCTCTGTTATGCTGTTCTTTCCCCTGCATAAAAAGATAATCTTTTCTGTCAAACAATTTTAAATGACTCAATTTTATTTTTTAAAAACATTACAGTGAGGTACCTGCTACAGATGGCAACAAAGCACCCTGCCAGGGGCTGACAGGAATAACGGGAGCACAGAGTCACAGACAGCTGAGGGCAGAGCCAAACTGCGCCTAGAGACACGAAACAGGGACCTCCAAGTGCTGCCTTCCTTGGGATCCTCTGGGCCATGAGCGGCTTCAGGGCAGAAGCCACAGGCTGTGGTCTCCACCTCGGCCTGGCACAGGGCTTTAAGTCTGTTTTGCCTCATTAATGAATTAAGGAAGGCTGAATGCTGTCTTCTGATGAGTTATCTCAGATTCCAGAGGTGGTGGTGGCTCAGCCCCTGATCAGAGTGTGCACAGCTAACAGGGTGGAGAGCATTTCCTGGGTGCAGACACTACAGCTTACTATTACCCAGTCTGCTTGGTATGTGTCTCAGGGTCCCCATCACCGGCCTCACCAGCGATCTGCTTAGTTAGAACCGCATCTTCAAGGTCCCTGGGACATCCCCTGTGCTCTCTAACGTTGGAGAAGCACAAATGCCCACTTCAGGAGTTCACTGGCAACACCATGAAGCAGACACTAGTGTCTCCTTCTGATGCAGAATGAGAGAGAATGAGGCTTGATGATTCTGTGCTTTTTGTCCAAGATAGTAACTAGGCCCATATTCAAACCCAGGCATCGCCACTTTGTAGCCCATAAATACAATTATCTTTGTCAACAGGATAAAATAAATTAGAAAACAATCTAATATGCCTGATTCTAGAATCTGTGCTTGTAAGGATACCATGTGGTATTGCCAAAATTCCATGAGATACTGACAAAGATTATGCGGCAACTTTATGGTCCTATTATTAAGGCAATAATTAAAATAGCAGCCAATACTTGAGAAGCCCTCACTGTGTGTCAGGAAGCATATGTGTTCACAGTGTATCTCCCCACCTTCTGCATATATAAAGAAGGAACTGAGTGAATGAAAAGTTGCCTGTGTCCCAGAGCCCTTTCACAGAGCAACGTCTTTGCCAACTCTATGTTCCTCCAGTTCCCCTCCATGCCTGCAGGAACTCATGGAAGTTTTCACCTAAGGCTTGACTGATTCTCTTCCTGGCAATGCCACCCTGTGCAGGACAGCAGCTCGAAACAGCAGGCACATTCCGTCTTATCTGCTCAACAGGGACACAGGCATGACAGGAACGTGTCTGCTGTGCTCTGCCTTAGGGAAAAAAAGGCAGGTGGTAAGCGAACAAATAAACAGGTTGGTGCCAGTAGTCTTGTTTCCAAAAGGAATAAGCAATGGAGGAGGAAACTTGCTGTCAGCTGAAACTGGGGCCTAAGGAGAGGGGGAGGACACTGTCTGGGGGAGTAGGGCTGAGCCATCACAGCAAACAGCTGTGTCCAGCCAAAGCCAGGACTCAGTGGCCTGAGGCTAAAGAAATGGGAGCACAGCCCTATATGGTGCTCCAAAACACTGAGACTTAGACACAGAAGTTCACATCCCACAGTGGCCAGGGGAAGAATTTCAGTACCAAGGACATCACCACAAAGGACTGGGGCTAGATTGCAGGGGTGCAGAAGCATAGGTGCCTGTGACTCCTGTGAGCTCTTTGCTCGGAGATTCACATTCCTTTAGCTAGGCACATTCCTCTTCACACTTCATGGCCTGCTTGGATTCAGTCAAAATCTCCTTAACATCCCCCTACACCATGTTCTTAGCATTTTCTCAGAAAGACAGCTCAGGTGTCAGCATGACCACTCTGAGGGTGCCACCAGTAGAAGTACAAAAAAACCACGTGTATCAGAAAGAGACACACAACAATAGCCATCCACCCATTACTTTTCCTATACCTGGCACTCCAAAGTTAAGAGGGGAAGGTATTTAGCTTACAGTCAGTATAGTTTTCAGTCCATAATCAGCTGCCTCCAAGGCAGGGTGGGCACATGGCAGAGAGGCATCGGTGGCGAAAGACAGCAAGAACAACAAGAAAGACGCAAAACTCAGTTTCCACCCCTCATACCGAATGCAGGCTACCTACCCTACAATGGGTGTAGCACTCACATATGGTCCTACCCAGCACTGGATCACTAATAAATCTCAAACTCTAATTCAGCCACCTAAGAAATCCCTGTCCCCATGACAGTACGAAGTTTTGGGAGGGGCATCTACACACAAACCATAGTAGCCACAAATAGGAGGTAAAACAAAGGGGTGTCAAAAGGAAAACGAACAGGCTGGGTGTGGTGGCATACACCCATAATCCCAACACAAGGATGGGGGGTTGGCTGGCTGGGGCAGATGGATCATTGTTTGAGGCCAGTGTGGGCTACAAGGTGAGTTCAAGGCCACCCTAAATTGCATAGTGAAACCCTATCTCAAAAAGATGGGGGGGGAGGAGAGGAGAGAAGGAGGGGAAGAGGGAGGGAGGGGGAGAGGGAGGGAGAGGGAGAGATGTGAACGGACTGTGGTATACTCACACAGTGGAAAACTACACTCCTGTGAAAAGTGAATAACCTCCTGCCATACGCAAACACATGGACTCACATTATCTCGGCTTTGCTGGTATAGTGAAATGGTATATGTATATGTATATGTGAATGAAAGCACTCATGACTCTTGAGTTGAAAGCCTGGGGACTCTGGGCGGCAAAGCCATTGCTCTGAAACATCTCAGCTTTAAGTCCTCTTAGCTCACAGGTTCCTTTTGTTCCAAAGAGGGTACTGTTCCTTTAGAAAATACTCTCAACTATTTCCAAACCTGAGTCCACCATCCTCCCTTCTCCCAAAGGCCAGAGGTATTACATTCTACCCAGTGCGTTGGGCTTCCTGTCAGACATGTTGAAAGGCAAGGGTTTGTTTAGGCCCCCAGATGACCTGTGAGCCACCCCTTCAACAAGAACTGAACACCAAAAGCACTCTCCATGGAAGGCAGACATGCACGCTGACACAACAATATCCATGATCTCAGCTGCAGGTGGATGGTACAATCTCTCCAGCAAAGCTCGGTATTTTAAAATGGCATTTTGGTTCAACAAACATGTTCAGAATTACACACTGGAAGAACGCTAGACTGCAGTCTTTAATCTCTGGAAGGCTCTAGCTTTGTAGCACTCCAGTGGCATGCTCATAAGGAAAGATTTATTAGGCAGCACTAAATTTGTTAACCAATATGCTGATTCTTTTCTTGTGGTCAAAACCAGTAATACCGAAAAGTCTGACTCATCTAGGTTATTTATAAGTGAATATGAATAAGTATAACTCTTATCATTGTTTGAAAGTTGACACCCAAAGGAAACCCCAGAATGACTTTGTTTCTTGGGAATTCACAGCTCTCTAGGATGTTTTTAAGTGTTAGTGATATAAAATTCCCCACATTATTGTATTCTCAACACTCATTTTCCTCATTCACAGAATAATAATATCTATGTGACTACTCAAATACAGACAAAAAGAAAACAAATAGGAGAGTGCTTTGTAAAACACAAAGTCTGCATAAAAGCAAAGGAGCCTCACTGTTTAAGGCACACTGACATGTGTAACCTTCCCTTTCTGGTCTATCCCTTCCACATTTTAGGGTCTAAGGCTAGCCCCTAGATTGAGGCCTTCTCTCCAAATACAGCCTGACACTGGCTTAGAAGCTAGTCTCTATGTCCCATACTAACCCACACCATTCAATCTATAAATGGCTTGTACTGGCAAACCAATATCGAAGCCTTTAAGTGGGTGTCAGTATTTAGACACAGAGAGAACCTCCATGTGAGGACTGTGGAACAGAAGGCTCTTTGTACCTAGGGTTTCAAAGGGCTCAAGAACTCAAAGAAATCCCATCACTTAAGATGGGAAGTACATACAAAATTGATTGGCACACTTCTTTACATCTTGGGTGTGTCAGTAATTCTCACTATATTCTTTTAAAGTTCACTCTTCCCTCCAAAAAAATAATCATTTCTTAGTTTTATTTTCATGTTTCATGTTTTCATGTGACATCCACTGGTACCTATCATAAGTGAAGATCCAATCTAGGGGAGGAAATACACAATAAGAGCAATTGCTGCCCATAGGGACTTTACAGCCTGACCTGGTCAGGAAGAGGGGACAGGCAGGGAAAAAGAGCTATCAAATGTAACCACATACTGCAGGGGCACTGCTGCAAGAGAACCATTTTGTGCACAGGCACAGAGACACAACAGTGTTCACAGGAAGTCAAGCTGGACAAAGTCTGCGGAAGGGGACTTTTGGAGAGGAGTCCCACGCTCCTCTCCAGTCATCCACTGGCTCTACGGTGTCACTCTCCTTCTTCTTTATCTTACTCAATGTAAGAGCAACCAATGTTCTGGACTTGAAATTCAGACATCATGCCACTCCCAGAAGCAGCTTCTGACTATCTCCTCCTTCTGCACCTATAAATTATATTTTATATTCAACTTGTCAGACAGACTATTCATTCCAGAGATGCATGTCTTCCACTTAAGTGAGTGGTTCTAAAGAGTAAAAATCATCGTCTTCCCACGGGTGTGTGCATTTGTGCCTACACGCTTAATACCCTGCTTCCCAAGCATGCCTGGCATTATCTGGCATTCAGTATGAGCATAAAAATGTCTCCTGTGTGCATCAATCAATGAAGGAAAGATAATTCAGTTCAAAAAACCACCTTCCAATATACCAATTAAGAAAAGAAAATTCCTATGCATTTCAGATTCCACCCAGAAACATCTCACATTCCATTAGCTTTCTGCATCTTGCCACCCTATTCCTATAGCTATTTTCATAAAATGGAAGTCAGATCAAGTCAGCTCTTCTTAAAAAAAAAAAAAAAAAGCCTTGGTGGCTTCTCAGTAGGTAAGAACTCCTTCGCACATGGTATTCTCTACTTTCCACAAACAAAGATCCACTAAGGCTTCAGCCACTGCCTAAAAAAGATACTGTTTTAGGTTCTCTACCTGTCAAATCACCACTAATCCTTGAAGATTACTGCAAATGGTCATTTTTCTGTATTTCTATAGAAATCTTTTTATAATAGTTGGGGGTGTTGGTTTTGTTTTTTGTCTGACACAGGGTCTCATTACGCAGTTCAGGCTAACCTTGAGCTCATTATGCATCCCAGAATGGCTTCAAACTCTAAGTGATCCTTCTGCCTCAGCCTTCTGAGTGCTGGGATTACAGACATGCAGCACCACGCCTGGCCATAGTCTGTCCTTTATGCTACAATATTTAATTCTTCTTCCAACTGTTAGCTGCTTGTGGGTAGAAATACTAAACACATTTTAATATTGCATAGCTCATGGCTGAAGTGCACTGAAAGTGCAGGGAATTAAGAAGCCTACTTATCGGACTATTTCTGTTTTATTTTTTTTTTTTAACCCCAATCCATGAATCCAGATAAACCAGGAATGCACTCAGGAACACTTACTCTGAGCTGGTTATAACAGAGTTCCAGCTAATGAATGAATATGAAAAGTAAATACTTAGATGCTAAAAATCATGAAGTTGCTAACTTAAATCATAGATAGTGAAGCAGGAACAATGTATCTTAAGGGACTGAGTCTTCTTTCTCATACCTTTGTCTATGTTCGAATTTAAAGACAATTTTTATCATGTCCATGCTCAGCAATAGCTAAAAAGTCACTGTTAACTGTTACATTTTTGAACGCCAAGAGGAGAAAACTTCCACTAATATTATTAGTGCTGCCCATTCATTTATAGAGTTTAATACATGCATTCATTAGTTCAGCATAAAATGCACTAAAGTTTTATTTCTATACTTTTTCCTTCAAATGCTACTGAGCACCCTAGGGGAACAAAGCATCCAATGGATAGATGCTTCCAAAGCAAAAGGGTTAATGGTAACCATGGCAACTGCCTCCAAGAATAGCATCATCTGCAGTAGCATTCATGCTGGGGCCGTCGACAGAATGGTTATAAATATACCTATTAGCAGCCTGAACTGAATCTTTAAACAGCACTGTTGGGAGGAAGGGTACCTAAAAATAGCTCCCCACACTTGCGTTTGAAGACATGTCCTCAGAAATACCACATCTTATGCATACACTCACACACACATACAGGAAGACTAAAATTTCTTTCTTCCTACTGCTAACAGTTAAATATTGGAGATGCACAATAGACAATGTGACATTTTATGACCTTCTTTCGCTGCAATATTTCAGAAAGAACCCCACCTCCAACAAACAGGCCATCATCTGTGGACCCGGATTTGACAGTTGGCTGGAGATAGCAGGTGCCTATGGTGACCCTAGTACCTGGGCAATGGTGGTGCCTGTGGGCTCCACATGTCATGCCCACTGGGAAGGCTGGCCCTGCAGTGAGCATAATGAACTAGGCATAACAGCACTTTCTAGCAAAGTGATGGCCAGTTTCACCCTCATATCACAGCACGGCTTCCAGGTCATGTTTTCCCTGTAGTCCTCCTGTCCCCATCACTCCTGTGCTCCTGCTACTTTATTCACCTGCCCCATACAGATAGGTTACTGTCTCCATATTACAGGTTGCTGATAGCCAGACAGAGCCAGGGTTAGCAATTTGCACAAATAAACTACCATCTCCAAATCTTCATTCCTTCATTGTGAGGAATAGTTATGTAGTTAACCCAGACAGCTACTACAAGGCATAAATCACATAGTAAAGAGCATGCCGAAACCCAGGCAATGTGAGGCTTGCAAGTGCTCTTTCCTCTGTTCTCCACTCCCTTTCTGGTCACACAGATGTAGCCTTCTCAAGACAGGAGCTACAGCACCCGAACTACAGATCCACAGAGCATGGCCCCAAAAGAAAAGTTACTGTCAGTGTAGCAAGGAAATAAGTGAAAAGATATATAGTATGGGACAAAACTGGGACTAAAGAGACCTGCAACTTTCAAGTGTGCCAGCAGGCCTTTGTCTGAATTGTACTTAAAAGAACATATTTATAAATATTTTATCATCTCCTTCCAATTTTGCATTCATGTATCTGGTAATAGTTGGAAGACAACAACCAGTTAATCATTACATCATTGTCCATGTATTACAACAAATGCTATGAAAATGCTATGAAATTTGTATTACTTTGTTAAGTGAAATTTTATTTTAATTCTAATTTTTACAATTTTTGAAAAATAAAAATTTCATTATCAAGTGGAGTACAGGCAGTAGTCAAACCAAGCAAGGCCAGAGAGAAGTATCTGCAAGCCCATCTCAAGGAACCTAGCAACATGGCCCAGCCCCTGCTGACACAGGCTTCCTTATAGGGCAGTGATGACAAACCTTTTAGAGACTAGTGCCTAAACCGAAGCCTAACAACCACATGTTTATTGCAAAATGCCAACACTGAAATTAAATCTGAATGCTGAAGTTTTAGCTTAGAAAAATAACTTATACTTGGCTTGCATGCCAACAGAGAGTAGGCACTCTGTGTGCCTGTTGGGGCACATGTGCCATAGGTTTGCCACCACTGCTCTAGGGAGAAACCTGCTCAGCTCTGCACCTGCTCCATAGCTCCTCTTCCTACTCTGTGTACCAGGGGAATCACTCAGTCTAGCTGCAAGCTCTTGGTTGCATGTGTTGGCCACATCTCCCTTCATAAGAATTATTTCTTGCTGTAACCTTTCTTTAGTTGAAAGTTATCAAAAAACAGAAAGATACATAGCACACAATGCACATATAAGTTACCTTTCCTATTTTGCTAAGAATGGCCTCTCTGCAGAATTTTATAAATGTGAATACCTCAAAGTGATCAGTCTTTTCCTTTTGGGTTGTGCTTACCCGTTATGTCTAAGAAACCTTTCCCTGCCCTCAAAGTCTGTAACATGTTCTCCGATACTATAAACTTACCCTACCTGATGGTCATTTTGTAGATGGCATTCCAATTCTACATTTGTAACCAAATGTGTGGCATCATTTATGAAAAAGTTCTTCTTTACATCCTGACTTTAACAACCCTGCCACACCATAATGCATCAGTCCTAACATTATTATCTCAAGGTTTTCATAAAACTATGTGAGGTCTGCCACCTGGCTGACACCAATTATAAGACACTATATATGATAAGATGAACTATATCAGAGATAAAAACAACGGTGCTTTTTGGAGTTTAATGAAATAGGGCATGTCAAATTTTCTTATATTTATGAATCTGATTTGGGTCTTCCATCTGTCTATCTGTCTCTGTACATTTATGAGATTGTTTTAATTACTACTGCTTTCTAAATCTTAAAGTCTGGTAGGGTAACACTGCTTAATTCAGTTGCATTCTGTGGTTTATTTTAGCCATTCTTTGCTGCTTCTGTATGAATTTTAAGATTTGCTTTTCAGGTTGATGTTTACATTTCTGTTGGACTTTTGCCATGAGTTACATGTACTTCTAGATCAATCTAGGAGTAAGCTAACATCTTCACAATGGTGCACATTCTATCAATGAATATATTCTCTTATTTTATCAAATCTACTTTTATGTTTATATGTGTATTGCTTTGCAGTACTCTTCATAAAGATCTAAAACAATCACACAGATTTTGCTTTTGAGGTTATTTAAAATATAGAGAGCTTGAGAATGGGAATATTTGGACTATACTTTCTAATTTGTTTTTATTGATACAGAGGAATGTTATTCTTTATCTTGCATCAACAGATGAACTCTCACTAATTCTAATAATATGCTCATAGTTTTTCTTGAATGTTACACATAGAATCCTCTCATCTGTAAATAATGTCAGTTTTTTTATTCTGTTCTAATTTATATACACCATATGTCTTTATCTTTTCTTATGACATTAGCTAGAATTGGGGAAACTTCAAATAGAAGCAGTGACCACAAACATTCTTATCTTGCTCATGTCCTAAAAGGTAAGTATCTAAAGTTTTACCATTAAGTTAGATGTGCTTGAAAGATTTTTTTTATAAACATCTTTTATCAAACTAATAATTTCCCCCCTATAGCACTATTTACAGATAGTTCCCTTGGTGCATACTCTGTGGGCTTTAAGGATTATTCTGTCACTATTTAAATTACTTTGTGGTTTTTTTTTTTCCTGTCAACATACTAGTATAATATATAATACTGATTAAATTTTACTTTGGTCATGCATATTATTCATTTTCTTTCTTAATACACTTTGATTTGCTAATATTTTATTTAGTGCTGTTGCTGCTGTTATTGCTGTTGTTGCACTATACTAACATCCTGGCTATGAGGAAAACTTTTAGGCTCAGGACCCAGCTAACTACTTTCATATTATTAAAATATATTAAAATTTCAAAATATTTTACTGTATTTCTCTCTCATGAAGTGTTTATCCTATTTTTTAACTTGTTCAGGAATTCTTTTCTATAACTGTCTAAGCCCTTTTGCTGCCAAGGAGAGATCAAAGTATGATCTCACTGGGTCATCTCCAGTGGAATTCTATGTCTTTCCCTTTGTATAGTCCTCTTCTCTATTATAGTCTCTTCTTAAATCTTCACCTGAACTCAGTACTTCCTCCCTACATGGAACAATGGATGTTAAAATTCCAAATACAAAATCTGGCATACAATCAATGAAACACAATTAACACAACACTCAATGTTCAATGCAATGGTTGAATTTTTCAAAAAGAAGATTTTTCAAGAATAAAGGTTTGAAAGTGTGATATATTTACTTAAAGAGTTTAGGAGGATATATTTAGTACATTTTTCACCAGCTACTGAATTACTGCATTTGCTACTGAAATGCATCCCACAGTGCTGTATTCATGGAGGCAGCAGTGTGGGCCACAGAGGCGTGTGTGCTGGTGGCCACAGCAGACCACTGTCTGCCCACTAAGGCCTGAGAATGATCCAAGTAGGAATGACAGGGAGCTCAATCCTACATTTCACGCTGAAGGACTGTGTATTGGTGGATTCCAGGCATGCCTGTGTGCAGGGCGCAGGCAGGGATGTACACTTTATTGCATGTAAATATACACATTTTTAAACTCTACTATATTCATTACAGTGTAAGCACCTTCACTGTTTAAAACATGACCTTGGAAAACTGACTCTTTTGAAACATTAAAAAACATCTGATATTTTGTAACTGAGTTCCTGTTATTTCCCCCTTCATTGCATGGCCCTTGGCCACCTCGGTCCTGCTTACTCCGCCACTGACATCATGCAATGACTGCTAAGTTGCTTCCATGTTCTGTCCCAGGCTCTGAAACCCTTGCTCTATCATTTCTAAACTCAGTAACTTCGGGCACATTACTTAATAACGAAAAGCCTTAGTTTTCTTAGAGAAAAAAAAAATCAGGATAAGTGCATCTCTTTTGTAGTATGATTTGATAAGTAAATATCATTAAGCATGTAAAAGTACAAATTACAAAAATGAGTTCCTTCTGCCTCTGTCAAACTCACCAATTTTTCTTCAGTTGCCCTCTTATCGCCTCCTCTTCTGTCATTTCTGAATCCTGTGTTTTACTCTACGCTGTAATATTAACAGGTAAACACTTCCTTTGCACTCCTGCCTGTTCCTGCTTCTCCTGTACTGTTTCTGCCTTTCTCTTACACACTCTCTGGCATGAACTATGCAGAAAGCCCAGTAGAGCATGATGCCTCCACAGGCAAGAATGTCTTTTTATTTCTGAATCCCTGTCCTGTGTCAGTAAGTCTATGCTACTTCTTATTTAATATATATTTAAATGAATTGCTTTAGTCAGTGAAAGCAGCACATATGCTCTTAGTACTCAGGCAGAACTCCATGTCTCATTAACGTCTAGATGTCTCAGCTGATACCTTAAATTCTAGGCAGGAGACAGCAAGGCATAATCAATAGTCACAGGAGACACTGAGTTGCGCTGGCTAACACTATTCAGACAAGTTGTCTATGTCAGATAAGAAGCCCAGTTTCAATTCCTTTGTCATAAAGTAGTCATAACATTTATTAATAAATTGATAACTTCAGGGCAAGAAGATGAGAAATCAAAGACTAAATCAGAACTTACTAACATTATTAGAGCTATTTTTATCTCAAGTACGAACACCATTCTACTCTGTAGGAGCATAATGACAATGACTGACAGACACAGCTTAATCACCAACAATGCCCCATGGTATTAAGGGCAATTTCACATGTATCATTTTACTTGATTCTCAGAATAAGCCATAGAATTCACTTACAGAAAAAGAGACTGAAGCCAACACAATAGCCACAGCAAAGCCGCATGGAGTTGCCTCGGCACGCACGCACACACACACGCATACACACACACACACACACACTGTGGGAACATCAGCAGAGAAGAGGGGCAGTCAGGCAGTTATTCCTTTGCTCAAGACTAACACACAGCCCTGCCCTCACAAGCACAAATGCACTGTCACACAAACCAGCAACATCAACAGAATCAAACTGCTCCAAACAAGGTGAAGGTGCAGGGCGGCGAGGCAGAGCCCCAGCCATGGCAGGAATCAGGCCTATTCTGGCCATTTAATATTTGAACTCAAGTCTCCCTGTCACAAGAGCAACCTCCCTAGTCATATACTGTATGTTCACTATCTGTTTCCATTCTCCATTCATAGGAGTAAACCACACTTCACTTATCTTCACATCCACATCCTGGACTCAGCTTCTTTATGCTGAACTCTTTTTCTTAATGCTAGGCTTTCAGTTGTCAGAGAAGATAAAATCCCTATTGTCCTTCATAGAGTCATTATTTGAAAAAAAGCTTAAGAACTATCCACTGTGTTCTCAATCTTACTGCCCAGAGCCATTTTATTGCACCCCAGTGCTGGGAAGAGTCCACAGCAAAGCTAAGACAAGCAAGCCCTCAGAGTATAGCCCGGTTCCCTTCCATCCCAAAGTGCATCACCACTGCCTCATGGCCTCATTGGCCCAACCCTCAACAATTCTGCCAAAAGGCTTTCTCTTCAGGTGAGTGCCTTCTGGCCACCTCACCTCAAAGACGCCTCCCGGTGATTCATGCGGAATCCCATCCTATAGCACTTGTGTTCACCTTGCAACAGAAGGCACAGAAAATGTTCTTGGAACTGGTTCATTCACAGTTCTCAGCACAAAACAGATGATATAATGAACAACCTGGAAGTAGTTATTCTCATTTTTGTGCTTGGTTTTTCTATTTATTGCAATCTGTTCTTACTTTATTGAGATTGCAAATTTACGGACACTATTTATAGCTGTGTTCTATTGATTACATTTCCTGAAGTAACTAACCCATTTGAGGGTAGTTTTCTTGTTAACTGTGCTGCATCTAAAACAGAAAAAAGAACACAGGTATACCTATCATATTTTTAACCTATAATGTTCTGGGCCAACTTTGTTCGTTTTATGAAGTTAACTAAGATAATTTATATGTAAATGCTTTTCCTAGGTGCAGGACTAGTGTGGAAGGGATCATCAATACCATCCCTTTGATCTCATTCCACTGCTCTAGTCTCCTTGTGAATGACAACTAATAGGTCCCATCAGTGTGGGCAGGCTGGCCCTAGACAACAAGCCAAGCCTAAGTCAACCTGAAGCTCAAAAACAATGGTAGGCTCCTTGGGCTCACAGAATGAGAGTAACCTAGAAATTAGAGACTGGACTTCAGTTCTGCATCTATGAAACAAAGATAAAATACCACACAAGGGTGCTGTGCTGATTAAAATGTACATAAGTTAACTTTCATGATATCTGGCAAATATTTATTAATTATTTGCTCATTTCCAAGTTTTTGCTCAACTTGACCCAGTATATGCAGTATAAACATGAACCCTGAGGAATGCAGCTGACACCACTAACGCTACCTGCATGCATATTCATGCACATGTGTATGTATACAAAGCACTATGGGCCTTAGCAAGAAGGACAACTAAGAGGTGAGAGTCAGAGGCTGGTGGGCTTCCCATCCAATAAGGAGACTGTGAGCAAGCAGGCGGGCTGGTTCTGATGAGCAATGTGTGCCTCAGGACAGTGACAATGGGTGCCATGGCTGTGGTGAATGCACCCTGAAGACTATGCAAGGTTCTCTGCTCACACAATCTCACTTAATGATCACAAAGACTGATGTGTGTGTATTATCATCTTCATTTGCCACATGAGGATCCTGAAGCCTGAGTGCTCACTGGGTCAGGTATTCAGTGAGTGAAAGGATTCACCCAGAGGCACTGGTAGCAGCAGCAGGAACCCAAGCCAGAAGAGACCACAGAGACACAGAAGGAAGGATGTAGAAATCAGGTTGATGACAACCAAGCCCCAGAAAACATCTATATTCATGGGCCAGGGGGAGCGAATGGGTCCAGAGAGGGGTCTGAGCAGTGAGATAAGCAGGCTGCCTAGGTGCACATAACCTAGAGCCAAGGGAAGAAACCACCACACACTCCAGAGCCATCGTGGGCTTGCCCTTTAGTGCCATCCCTTTCCCACTGCCTTTTACATGACTTAAACCAGGACAAAATAAGTCAGCTTGTTTAAATTCTGTGAATGCTACAGGTCTGTAGAGAAATCTCTCTGGAAACACAATAGGACTGAAATTATAAGCAACTTCTACCAGAAACAGAAAACCCAAACCAACAAGATGATATTTACCAGAAATTCATCTGGCTCCTACATTTTGGTCTAAAAAAATTAATTTCATAGGAACAGTTATGAGGAAGGTAAAACTGACAGCAGAGGAGGCAGACAGAAAAGGGAGTGGTAACTGACACCCCAGCTCTGCTCGAGGGGGACAGGAGCATGACTCAGGCATGGGGAAGGAGAGGAGGGAGCATGGCCTCAAGCCACCCCAGCCCACCATAGCCCTCGCGGAGGCTGTGACTTCAGGATCTGGAGCTGACTCAGACCTCCCAGATCAGTCTGGGTTCCATTCCCTGGTGTACTTCACACTGTCAATAATTCCTCCTATTGAATATCTTTCCTTCCTCTCAGTATTGGTTTGCTAGGGCTGTCATAAATGAAGGACCACAAACTGAAAGACTAAGACAACAACCGATTTATTGTCATGCAGTGCTGGAGCTGAGAAGTAGGAGTAAGATCAAGATGTCAGCAGGGCTAGTTCCTTGGGAGGCTTCCCTCTGACTGATAGATAGCTGTCTTTCCCATGCACTTGGCATTATCCCTGTATGTGTACCTCCATCTAAATTTCACCTTTCGTTGAAGACACATAACGACTTCACTTTTACTGGATTCCCTCAAATAAGAATAAGATGATGTTCTGAGGTACTAGGAGTCAGGAGTTCAACACTGATTTGGGGAGTATAAGAGACACAGTATAAACCATAACACTCTCCTAGTTCCTGTGACCAAGAAATATTCCTCATCAGTTAACCATCCTTGGGACCTTCTCATCATGATGAGGACATCTACATTCAGGTCAGCAGTGCTCAAACCTCTGCCACCTGCCCAGTTCTTGTCCTTCGTTTGTACATCCCTGCCCGTTGAGTACTACCATCTGGGTGTCAGAGATCTCTGACTCAGTGTGCCCACATGGCTCCTGCAGCCTCTGTTTCACTAGGGAGGAGGCAGTGTTCCCTACAGTTAAGACCATGTATGAGGGGCCGGGAGGCCAGGTTGACATCCTGGTGGCCCTGCATAGCCAGCTGTGTGACTGTAGGTTTGTTAATTCTCATTTCCTTACCGATCAACACAATCTATAGGCTGCTGATAAAGATTAGTTAATTCATATAAAAAATTAAAACAAAGCCTTGGATGGCACTATACCTCATACATGTCAACCATTTATTAATTCAGCTATAGCTAGTTAAAAACTATTCTCCTAGGAACTCATGCAAAGAAAAAATATCATGAATTTTAGCAACAGTATGTAAATTTGTACAAGAAGGTCAGCTGGGATTCTGACAGAGAATGCCCTGGATCCATACATCTACTTGGGTAATATTACCACCCTAACAATATTAAATCACTCAAGCTATGATCGTGGTATCCCTCCATTTGTCAAGCTCTTCCTTCATTTCTTTCAATGATAGCTTATAGTGGTCAGTACACAAATCCTGCACTACCTTCAATTGAGTCTATTCCTAATTACTCTATTACTTTTGCTACTGTTATTAAAAGTATCACTTTCTTAACTTCTTAACTTCATTTCCTGGCTCTTCATTATAAATGAACAAAGAGAAAACTAGGTTTTGTATTTAAATCTTGTATCCAGCACCCTTGTAGAACTTATCTATTAGTTCTAATAATATTTTAATGAATTCCTTAGGTTTTTCTATATACCAGGTCACATCTTCCCCAATTAGAAATGGTTTTGCTTCTTCTTTTCCAATCTGCATGCTTTACACTTCATTTTCTAGCCCAATTACTTTGATAGATTGTTTTGTGTAACACTGAATAGAAATAACTAGTATGGGCATCCTTGTCTTATTCTGGACCTTACGAAGAAAGTTTTCAGTCTTTTCCCATCAAGTATGATATTGGTTCTGGATTTTCTTAGATGCCTTTTTTCTATTTTGGAAGTTTGATTTTATTCCTAACAAGGTTATGGCTTAAATTTTTTTCTAGTTTTACATTTTTCATTTTGTTTCCTCTTTTGTCATTAAGAGACTTTCATTCTCTTCTCCATAAATCCATTCTCCTCACAGATGCAGAATGGAAAACTATACATGTCACAGCATTTTTTTTCTTAGACTTCAGAACATTGTCCAAGCTCAGAGCTCTCCTCACTGCTCACCACTTTTCACTTTTGTTTGCTCCTTGCTTTTCACCAACAGAATGATTAGGGATTTCCTAACATACTCTTCTACTTCCCTCCATGACTTGATCTTCCTGTTCCTATTATTGGTGGTGCAATTCCTATGATCACAGTTTTGTTCCTACAAATTACTGAAAACTCTGTATGACTTCATCTTGTAAAAGTCCCTTAAATACAGTCGAGGTGAGCTTCTCCTCTGCTGTGCTACCACCGTCTGTGCACATCTGCATCGTGACAATCACTATATTACATTTTAAAGTCGTGTTTATAAAGCTTTCTTCCTCACCCAGATAGCAGGATCACTGAAGGCATTGTCTATATAATATATTGCTGATCTTTGCTTTACGGCATTTAACGAACAGCTTAGCATACTGCATACGGCATTGTTGAATGAATGAATTAATGAATGGCTCATCAGATCAATCTTTCATTACTGGCAAAGTGACTTTTTAAAGTTAAGTTTGGTTATAATATTTACTTATTATAAACACTTTAAGAGATAAAAACATTCCTCATAATAAAAACCACATTTCTTAACAGGCTGAAGAGAGTCTCCACAACCTGCCCAAGCTATGTCTCTATTTGCTTCCTCTGTGACACACCCAGACTACCCACCCTGCAAGACACACACAATCCTTAGCTCACATGGTCTCATTCAAAGATCCAACATTTGCCCTCTGCTCAGCCCCACTGTCTGCCTAGAAGCCACCTGCTTAGGTTTCCCGAGATCCACTAACACTTGCCCTGTGCACTCTATGTCTGTTTAGACAGCTTATTCTTTTATGTGCCTCCTTTTCAGAGGCACCTCAGACTCCTAAGGTTAAGGCTGCACTCTTGATCATCTTGACCCAGCCTTGCTGCCGCCCACAATACAGCCTTCTACCCCTGCTCCTGTGTCTAACCCAGTGATGACTCCACTGTGCACTCATAGCAGAAGCCTACACACAAATCATGGCTCCTCACCTCTGCATATTTTCCAAGTGTCACTCCCAAGTATCTCTGAAAGCCAACTTCACTAGCCCCATGGCACCAGCTTAGTCCTAGCCATCACTACTTTAATCTTGGTCTGAAACAGGAGCCCCTCCTCGATCCTCTGCTTCTACATTAGCCTCCCCACGCTGCACTAGGGATCAGATTCATAGGTTGCTCCTCACCCACAGAATAACAGTGGCTTCCATTGCTCTGGTGATAGACACCATGTGTGTAATCTTGTGGCCCAAAGAACTGTACTGCTCTAAATACTGCCACTCTTTCCTTTGCCCAGCTAGCACTCATTCATCCTCTCAGCTCACTCCTCAGAACATCTCAGCCTTGTCTAGGTGGGTCCTGGCCCCACAGACCCACATTCCTTTTCTTCCTAGCTCTGCTCAGTCTGTAGTCAATCCTTGCCTAAGCTGCACATCCGCAGTCCCTGTGGAGAAGGTGCCATAGCAGCATGACCCTGAAACCTAGGTATGAAGGGAAGACACTGAGTCAAGTGTGTGTCAAGTGAGCTCTTTTCTCACTGCATCCCTAAAGTAAAAATGATCCCCATTTCTTGTAGGTGTTCTGGCACAGCACTGGCCCTGCCTCCCTTATGGGACTGTGAGCTCCTGTCTTCTGAAGATTTTCATTGCAGCCCTAACCATCAGCAAAGACTCAGAAAACATACTTCACTCAGAGTGAAGGGCTCATTGTAGATGTGTGCTTCCTAGGAGCTGTTATATAAAAGAGCAAAATTTTCCACTGGCCGACTGAGGGGTTAGGAGACCTAGATGGGATACAGCTCAAGGCTAGGGCTATTTAGTTCAAAGACAGCCAGGTGCAGAAGAGATGGGCCCTCCTCGGACAGGGGAGTCACCAATACAAACTTGGCAAGGCCTCAGCCAGGGAGCAGAAGCTACAGGACAATCACTAGGGAAGGATCTGTGCTGCCATCACTGAATATGACCAAGGGGAGACCACTGTCACTGCTCTGTGCTATACAAAGACTCCCTGGCTCTGGTAGAGACTAGAAACAAGGTAAACAGACACCAGGAAGACCAATTTTATAAGCTAGAAGAGTCTGCAGATGACCATGCAGATTGCTTCCAAAAGTTGGAGTCAAAGAAATCAATTTAATAAATTAAAAGGACAGTCTAATTTGTTTTAATATATAACCCTTGGGCCAAAACAGATAAATTTCTCTGGGTCTATTGATAGGCAACACACCCACAACTGTCAATCAATACCCAAAAAAGCAAGGAGAGCCAAATCAATTGAGTGTATAATTTGGCCTTTACAACTGCTGCCGAATTGATGACTGATGATGCCTAATGGGAAAGCAGTTATGTTCTAACAAGAAGAAAAGAACATCTCCCATCTCAGAGATACTTGCAAACCTCTAAAATAGCTCCTATCAGTACCACCACCAGTGTTCAAGGGTACACTTTGTTCAAGTGACCACAATTACCAATACTCTATCCATGAGCACAGGGAACATGTGGCATGAGAGGGAAGCTGAGGGGTTCAAAATCAGAAAGCCAGGAGTTACAATCATGTCAACTGTGTGATGAAGGGCAATTTTCTTTACTTCCCTGGGTAGCTCAATCATTGCTAAACAGAAAATGTAATAACCAATGCAGAAGAGACTGTTGGGAGAATTAAAAGGATAAGCTATGATATAGAAAAGGCCCTAATACATAGGAGGCCCTGAATATGTCATGGGTCACACAATCGCACTAATTACAATAACAAACACATAGACGACTGCAAGCACAGGACTGGAGTCAAGGAGACCAGGTATTCATCTACCTCAGATGTGCTCCAGCTAGTGGCTTTGATACAACTGTTTAACATTTTAGAAAGCCTTGATGCCCAGCTCTGCAAAGAAAAACTAAAGCTAGGGCTCACCCACAGGGTTCCAGTGAGACTCTAGTGAAAGTGGGGGCACAAGAGCTATGGGTAGCTCCTGTTATTACCACTGTGAGCAAAATATACCCCCAAATTATTAATTACAAAAGTGTTTTCTTTTTCCTGTCACATGAAAAAAAAAAAACATGTAATTTCTGATAGAAATGCTTGAGAGTGTTATCTCTTAGTCCTAAGTTTTTCCCCTAACCATTATGTAGTGGCCTTCTTTATTTCGCTTGATCACTCGTGGTCTGAAGTTCAAACTATCTGCAAACAGGATTGCTACCCTGTTTTTTTCTGAGGTGCTTACCAATGTAGTATTGTTTTCCATCCTTTGACTTTCAGCCTACAAATTTCTTTATGAGTTAAGTGTGTTTCTTGCATACAACACATTGCTGGATTTTGCTTCCAGAGAGAGAGAGAGAGAAATCTGACACAACCTGCACTGTATCCAGAGCCTGGGACAGTTCCAGTTTAGAGTGAAGCTCAAAAATGCCAGGAGCACCTGCCTGGACCCCTTGGTCCCACTGAGGTCAGAGAACAAGAGCAGCTTCACCTTAGAAGGAGAAAGTGATCCCTTTGTAAATCACAACCATGAAGGAGCATGGCTGCTGATACGCTATGGGGACTGTACCCCATCTCTAGAAAAGCAGCATGGCAAAGCGTTTTCAAATAAAAAAGTGTGAGAGCAGAGAGAACAACAAAAAAATATAGGAGGAGAGGGCTTCTAAAGTGCAGGTCAAAATGAAACAAACACAAAGCCATCACGCTGCAGCCAGAATTAGAAAAGCATTCCTTTTCCATCTCAAGCCTGGCTTTCTGTCTCGCTGTGAATAGATGGGCAGCAGGCACGCAGGGAGGGTGAGGAGCCCACCATGTAGATGGCTGCAAGCTCTGTCTGGGAAGACTCGAGAGCAGGATCTGAAGACTACAACACTCAGAGGCAGGAAGCAAAGGCTGCTGTCCAACTGGGGGCTGAGGACTTGATTCAAAGAAAAACCCAGTCCTTTCTCAATGAGGGCAGCTCACAGATGCCAGCTCTGCACTGGATCCTAAATGTTCTTTTCCACTGAATTTAGTTGTCTTTCTTCTTTAAAAAGGAGGAGTTCTTTTTATAACACTCATGCATTTTCACTGTCAAAACATTAGGAAACAGTAAGAAGCAAAAAGAAGAAGAATTGTGCATAATCCCACAACATGGAAATAACCCTCACTGATGCCTTGTGTATGCTTCTCTTGACTTTTTCAATGTATACTTATAAGGGCATATTTTTATAAGGATGGGGTTATATCCTTTATTCTGTTTTATGGTCTGCCCTTTATTTCTTTTTTTAATTAATTAATTAATTAATTGGTATAGAGTCTCACTATACAGCTCAGAGTTGCAATAATCCTGTCTCCACTTCCCCAGTGCCGGGGTTACAGGTGTGTGCCCCCATACCCAGTTTTGGTGGCCAGCACAACGCACCTGGAGTTCTGGGGCTGACATGGCATGTGGTACCGGGAATCGAACCTGGGTCCTTTCACTTGCCAAGCAGACATTCAGACTGCCAAGCTATCTCTCCTGCCCCATATGTCCTTCTAAATCTTCATTTTTATGGTCATAAGTTAAACAGACATGTCACCATTTAATTAATTTCCTATCACTGGACATTTATGTTGCCTCTAATAATTCTGGTATTATAAACAATGCTATGACAAAGGACCTAGTACACACATCTCTATGCACCAGTCATTTCTTCATTAAGGTAAACTAAACATGAAATTGTTGAATCAAAATATTTATATTTCATGGTAAATCAGATAATGACCTCTATCCACATCTCAATCCCTTGAACCTACGATTACGAGGCTTACATTAAAGAGGAACTTGGCAGTTATGATGGAACAAAAGCTTCTGAGATGAGGCAAGGATCCTGGATTGTTGGCATGGGCTCCCCAAGTCATCACAAGGATCTTTAAGACAGAAGGGTAGGCAGGAAAGCCCCAGGAGCAGGAGATGCAGTGCTAAATGCATGATGCAGACAGAGGGAGGGAGGACCCTAAGAAAAGAGGCGGCTAGGAAGCCAGCAAAGGAAGGAAGGGGATCTCCCTTGGAGTTTTCAGAACAAAAAGGGGCCTTGTTTTACCCCAGTGAAATATGAAAGCTTGAAACCATAAGATAATAAATGTTTTAGGCCACTGGGTTCATAGTATTACAGCAGCAACAGGAAACAACCACAGTTTTAGTGAATTTAAGTGCTTCTTTTTAAAATGTGCTACTTGCAAGGTAAACATGCAATGCTCCCACTCTAGCTCCAGCAGCTGATTGGTGTTTCTGCTCTGGAGCTAGGCAGATGTCACTGGCCTGGGATGGGCAATACACTGCTCCCAGGAGGACAGGTGGACATCATCTTGAGCATTCACCGCTCAAGCACTGGACTGATTTTGTCTTTCCTAAGCTTACAAAAATATTTTACAAAAAAAAAAAAAAAAATATTGTATAGTTGATAAAATTTTAGTTTAACACCCAGTAACTCAGAAAAGCCAAGTGCCTGATCCCAAACACATTCATTCACCCATTCACTTATTCATGTACCTGACAACCACTAGAGGATCACCTGCTATCACCTGGGCCCTGATGTTGTCAGCACTAAAGTCACAGCATCAACGAAGAGTCCCTACTCTCAGGGTGAAGAGAGCAGCATCCAAGCAGACATTCTGCCAAGAAGTGGGGGACCAGACTGGGAGCCTAACTTGCTCCCACTGCTGGTCTCCCTGTCCCTGCTCCACTATTTTCTCTTGTCCCTTAAGACCTACAATCCCACTTAGGTAAGTACAGATTTAAAATGCCTAAATCTACTTATCACTATATTTACAGTCACTCCCACTGAAACACAGTTTAGATGACAGCAGGGAGTGCTACCTGCCGTTCACCGGTGGACCTGTACACTGACAACAGTGCCTTGTACACAGTAGGTTATCTGCTAAGTTACTGTCCAAAATTCATGCCTTCTCTTGTATGTTCCACTGCTCTCCAACTTAGACCTGTGGAGCTTTGCCTCCAAGTCATATCCAAACATGAAGAATTTTAGTGAAGAGAAAGAAGAGCATTGCATTTTAAATAAACCATCCCTCGTAGCTAATGCTAGAACTTCTTTGGACTACTAACCAAACCACTTAGCTACAGTAAGGAAGGAAATCGGGTCTCTCACTCTGCAAACCCAAAGGAAATCAACTACTGTATGTAGAAGAGGAGTGGAAGAAAAAACAATGCAAATGACTGATCTTCTTTCTGGACAAGCCTTCTTGAAGATGCCCACAGACCATGATGCAGTTAAATATTCTGTGAGGAAGGGCAGCCCTGTGTGGCAGAATGCATGAACTACAGCACACTCATTACCTCATGCCCCAGGCCCTGAGGCCTCCTCCAGCCAGAGAAAACAGGATCAGGAGTCAATTTTCCAGCCCCTATTCTTCAAGTTCCTACCTTATTGAATAGGCAATGAGGTAGACAGATAGAGACACTATAAAGTAGCCTATCCTTGCTCTGGAAACAAGAGTGAGAGAAAAAACTATGATTGTGTTCTGCAAATACAAGCAATGAGCACCTACCACCCATTACTGAGCACCCTCTGTGAGTCCTGTAATATGTTTAGTACTTCAGTAAGCACCCTGTCTTAGCCAGGAGTGGCTGCTACTATTTCTAATTTGTAGTGAGTAAGTCAAGGCAAGAGGGGCTGATAATTTGCTGCAGTGTCTCACAATTTGTACCTGACCCTGGAGTGCACCATGCTGGTATACTTCAACAGCAAAGACTCACAACTCCCTCCATATCCTTCCCCCTCAGGAGAAGAGAATAAAATGTCATCTGCAGGATTTGCTGGGTACACACCGCATTATAGGCACCCTACATAAAATATCTCCACTCACACAGCACCTAAGGTAAATCATAGCCCAGCTTAACAGATGTAAAAAGAGATTGTTTGGTTTGCCCCCAGATGACATGGCCAGCAAGAAGCAGACAAGCTCCAGTCCCTGGTCATGCTGCAAAAATGTTAACTGTTCATTCAATTTTATCATGCAGCCACAACAGAGACACGGCAATGTCTATACCTGGAAAGCATGAGGTGCTGGAAGGCAGAGAGGGAGGGAGTGAGAGAGGGGACGAGAAAGAGACAGGCAGATGCAGGCATCACCTGAAAGGCCACTAAGATGTCCAGGGCAAGTGCACAGCACAGAGATGCTGACAAAGGAAGTCAGCTTCCTGACACACTGCAGCCTTCGGAGGCCAAGTCTGACAGTGAAGCATTTAAACAAGATACTCTGTATCATCACATTTCCTTCTCTGCAAAGTGCTCCCCCTTAGCCCTAATTAGACCTCTGTTAGGACACCAGCGTCACTTCACGACACCAGCCATCAGCCTTGAGCCTAAGGTCTGTCACATTGTAAATGCTAATTGCACTATGTTACATGACAGGATCCAGGTAATACAGAGAATGACAGAAACAAGCAGTTTCTTCTTTTAAGGAAAAAATAAATAAAAGCTATAGAAACAGCCACAGCCTGCCACCAGCTTTTCTACCAACTCAACTTTCTGCCTGCACTGAATTCATGCCCCATACCCCAGCTACTGTGAACCTACCCTAGTTCCCCAAACTGCTAACTGCTCCAGCCCTGTAGCTTCTCCTGTCTGCTGCTGCTGGAAGGCCCTCCCTAATCCAGCACTGGACTTTCACTGCTGTGCCACTCAGGAGAGACTGAGTTCCTTAAAGATACTACCTATCTCATTTGAGCTGAATGCCCAGGACAGAATCCACTGCTTAACACATCAGCATTTAATAAATACTTAATGAATGAATGGAGAAAAGTCAAATTCTATGTAGACTGCACCACTTCAAAATAATTACATTTGGAGGGACAAGGTAGACTCAAAGCCTGAAGTCCTATGGGAGGACAGTGAAGGCCACAACACACCAGAGCACTTAAGGCCACCAACCTACATGCCTAAAAATTGTTACTGTGGTAAACTTTGTGTTAC
>PVKN010008985.1:0-24383 GCA_004027915.1 Capromys pilorides
TATCTTCTTCTTCCTCATCAGGGTTATAAGCCTCTGCACATACTGATACTCGTCTATTAAATCTGCTTGGAGCCGGAATTGGAGCTTCCACGTCGTCGTCTTCGTCGTCGTCCTCCGTCTCGCCGCTCGCGTCGGCGCCAGGGCCCACGTCGGGCTCCGGCTCGCGGTCGGGGTCGTCTGACTGGGCGGCGGCGGCGGCTGCGGCTGGAACGCGGGCCTCGCGTAGGCGGGTGAAGTACTCCACCGCGAACTCCACGAGGTCTGACGGCTGCCGCCGCAGTACCTCCACCGTATAGCCCTGAAGCAGCTCCGTGAGCCCAGGCGGGATCTGGAAGTGGCTCATGCCGCCAGCGGCGCGCAGACGGGGCCGCGGCCTCTTCCTCCTTACGGCCCCCGCGGGCACCCGCGGCTCGTCGTACGCAGTTCGTTGGGGCCTCTTCGCGTCGCGCCCGCAGCGGCCGGGGCTGCGGTTTCGGGCCGCGCCACCTTACGCTTTCACGGCCAGGCTGCCGCCGCCGCCGCCGCCGCCCTCATTTGTTTATATTTTATTGATACATTTTAGATATACACTATGATCACATTCATCATAGGGAATCTATACCTGATATATCTTCTTTTATTCCCATTCCCCTCCCCTCAATCCCTCTTGTTCTTATTTACAAAAGCTTTCATTTTTTCCCTTCTTTTCTTGTTTTTTTCCTTGTTCCTGCCTTCTTTTCCCTTGGGCTGTTTCAAATGTTTGGCTACTACAAACTGTGCTATAAAACATGGGTGAGCATGTATTGATGTGGTATGATGCTTTTAATTCTTTTGGGAAGATACCAAGATGGAAAATATTGGGTCAAATCTAGTTTTACTCTTCTGAGGAATCTCCACACTGACTTCCACAGTGATTGTACCAGTCCACACTACCAACGGTGGAGAAGGGCTCCTTTTTCCCCACAGCCTCACTAGCGTTAGTCAATGGTTGATTTCTTGATGATAGCCATTCTTTCTGGGGTGAGATGAAATCTCAGCATTGTTTTCATTTTAATCTTTCAAATGACCAGTGATGTTTAACATTTTTTCATAAATTTATTTGCCCATAAATTTGCCAAAAATTATATAACCTTTGGAGGAAAAAAGCAGCAAATAAGCTACAATATCCTGTACCTAAGTACACTGGCCATCATTCCTGTTTACAAAGCATTTTTTCTTTCTCTCTCTGTTCACCACTGCATGCCCTGCTTCAGTGCCAATGGCCTATGGGCACAGGCAATGGTCCTGGGCCACAGCTTGTAGCAGCACAGCACACTGCGAGAGACCAGGGAATGGGGCTGTCACAAATCTAAATCCTTACTCACTTTCTCATTTTTAATAGGTGATATGGATAAAATACAAGCAGGCATTTACTTTTTTCCAAATCCTTTTCAGTACTGGAAACTGACCAAGGGCCTTAACCTGGAACTACATCCCAGCCCTTTGTTTTTAGATAGGGTCTCACTAAGTTGCTCAAACTAGGCTCTAACTCTTGATCCTCCTGCCTTAGCCTCCCAGGATGCTGAGATTATAAGAGTGTGCTACCATGCCCAGCTCCAAAACACAGTTTTTAATAAAGCACATTATGTCACTAAATTGGCAAATTTCTTTTTTCTTTGAGACAGGGACTTGATACGTAGTTCACACTGGTCTTGAACTCACTATAAAGCCCAGGCTGGACCTGAACTCACAGTGATTCTATCTTGGCCTCCTAAGTGCTGGGATGACAGGCATACATCACCATGCCTGGCTTTAAATTGACAATTAATATACTATATTTCTATGTACCACTGGTCTCAGTGCAGCTGGCTACTCTAACCACAAGAAAACCCAATTCCAACTGGCTGGAAAACAGGAAGGACCTGTACTAATTCAGGAATGGGTGTGCAGAGGCTTCTCACAGTGCCTCCTCCTTTGTGGCTGCTCATCTTGGGCTTTGATACAGCATCACCCAGGAGGAAAGTGATGCGCCACTTTTGAGTCATTGGTTGCAAAAGCAGGAGCTCAATCTCTGCCAATCATTTATTCAGTTCCAAGAGCATCAAGGAAGTGCTTTCACAGTACCTTTTAACAAATCCTCTTGGCCCAAATCGGGTTCTGTGTCCACATCTGAATTAGTGATTCAGAGGATCATTCCTGGGCTTCTAATCAGCTTCTCAGACAGTTACCTGGTAGGACTGGTGTGATGGTTGATGACCTGGAGATGACCCCTAGGCTCTGAGCTCTAAGGATAGGCATGTGCTGGTGCAGGCAACAGTGAGAGTATCAGGAGTAACCAGAAACACCTCTCACAGGAATGTGAATGTGCCCTGACACCACCAAAAATTTATGAAAAAAGCAACCATTGGGGGGGAGCAGTCTACACGTAGTTACAAATCTCAATTTAATATTTATAGACTCAGTGCTCTAAATAGAATGTGACATCAACAAAAAAGGACAAATAAGTTAGATAATGCTAATGCCTCAGTTTTTCTTTGGGGAGATTGGTTTTTTTGAGACAAGATGCTGCCATGTAGTTCAGGCTGGTCTTGAACTCACTATGTAGCCCAGGCTGGCCTGAAACTCATGGTGATCCTCCTGCTTTGGCACTCCAACTGCTGGGATTATACACTTCCACACACATGCTGCCCTCCTTTATGGTCCTGAGGGTGGAAATTCACTGCACTGTCCTTTTCAGCCTCCAATACAAATAAATGAAGTTAACAACCCATCTTATGGGGCCAATGGTCAGGCACAGCTTCCAAACCAAACAATGAAGTAACCTCTTGGAAGTATTGTTTCCCAATAGACCAGGTGGCTCTATTCAATCCAACTCTGAGATGCTCCAGAGTGGCTCCTAACCTGGAGTTCTGCCCACCCACCCTAAGCAGGGAGAAGTGATATTTGTGATCTGCTGGTCCTTCAGTAGCCCAGCTTCAATCCTGGTTGTTCTGATACTGAACCAAGTGCTGTAAACAGCAGTACAAGTGTCTGCTGTTCCAGCTCAATTCTGGGCAGGATTTACTCAGCTTGTAAAGATTCTCTGGAGCCTAAGGGATCACTAGATACTGCAGTTTTAGCATTTATTTAGAATAAATGATTGGCAGAGATGGAGGTCCTCCTTTTGCAGCCAACAGCCAGAGTGATTTCTCCTGAGAACAGATAAGAGGCTGCAATCCTGGAGTTCAGAGTTTTTGTACAACAGTGTAGCCAGGTTAGTAGGCTGGGGCTCAGACCTGCTGTTCCAAGTGCAATTCACGTACTTAACATTGAACATGAAGCACTGAACCTCTGGGAGGGGCAGGGTGGTAACACTGAGGGACTCCAGGGCCATAGAAGTCAGTGAGAAATCAGTGCTGGTGTCATCTCCACTGGGCATGAGGAATGCCGAGCTCAGCCCTACCCCTAGCAGAAGAAGCTTCAGGACTAAGAGCAATTGCTACTCAGGTCTGAGTAGCAATGATGGCTTTGACAATAAGGTTTCCAATCTCCAGGGAAATTCCTACAGGGAAATGACTGCAGACAACTGTAACATGTAGGAAATAACTTATCATTAAGAATAGGTATAGGAGCTGGGCATGGAGACAAACACCTGTAATGCCAGCACTCTGGGAGGCCAAGACAGGAAGATGGCAAGTTTGAGCCCAGAATAGGCAATTCAGCAAGATCCTACCTCAAAATAAAAAAGGGCTGATGCAGGTAGTATAGTGCAAAGGTTCTGGGTTCAGGCCCCAGTACCACACACACATACACACACACACACAGAATAGCTGTAGGCCTGGGAGTGTGCTGGAGGTGGAGCTCAGTGGTAGGGAGCTTACCTAGCACATATTAGATCCTGTATTTAATCTCCTACACTACATTAAAAGAATTTAAAAAAAAAAAGAATTGATGTAACTCTTATAAACCCTTGGCAAAAGGAAAATGTAGTTTAAAACTTTGGAGAAGATGACATTTTTCCAAAAAATGACACTAAAAAGGCCAATAAGCATATGCAAGATAATCACACTCACTAGTTATCAATGCAGATGAAAACCATAAGATAACATTGCTTACTCACCAGGATAGCTACAATCAGAAATTCAGATAATACTGTGTTGGCAAGAATTGAAATTAGAGCCCTTAAACACTGCTGATAAGAAAGTAAATTAATACAACTTCTTGGAAAAGTCTGGCAGTTCCTCAAGAGATTAAACACAGAGTTACTACTTGGCCTAGCAATTTCACACTCAGGTAGAGAGAAATGAAAACCTAGGTCTATATGAAACCAAATGCAAATGTTCACATCAGCATTACTTGTAATAGTCAAAAAGTGGCAGCCACCCAAGTGTCCAACAAATTATAGACAAGCAAAATATATCCAACCAGTGTAATCTTGTTTAGTTGTAAGAAGTCAATAAAGTACTGATACCTGTATAATACATGAACCTTGAAAATATACTAAGCTTAGGAAGCCAGGCCAAAAGGGCATAAAATGGGTAATTCCACTCATATCATGTTCAGAATAAACAGAAAGCAGATTAGTGGACGTCTAGGCTGGGTGAACATAGGAGAAAGGAGTGGCAGATGAACAGACAAGATTCTTTTGGGGTGTCTAGATTGGCCAGCTTTCCACTGGTAGGATAAAACACCTGATACCTGCAATTTAAGAGAGGTTTACTGTAGCTCATGATTTGAGAGGTTTCAGTGTATGGTCAGTTGGCTCCAAGGCAGAAACAGCATAGTGGAAGGGAGAGACAGAGAGGAAATCTGTTCACCTCAAGGCAGGCATGAAGCAGAAAGAGATGAAGAGAGCAAGCTACAGATGGAAGCAGCTGGAGAGAAGGGAAGGGGTTAAGGACAAGCAAACCTTTAATGGCACACCTCCAGTGACCTATTTCCTCCAACTGGGCTCCACTTCCTAATAGCCTATTTAGCTCTGATAACCAATGGATTACTCCATAGTGAGGTGAAGTGTCTTCACAAATCCACTCATTTTTCTAGGCCCCATTGCTGAGCGTGGCCACACTGGGAATTAAGCCACCAATCTTTGGGGGCCACTTTACATTTAAGCCATAATTTCAATGAAAACATTCTAAAGTTGATTGTGGTAACAGGTGTGTAACTACATATATACTAAAAACTGCTCAACTACACACTTTAAATGGGTGTATGATGTGGTATGCAAACTATATCTCAGCGAAGTGGTAACATTTTTTTAAGAAGATGTCAAAGAAAAGAGGTTACTGTTTACCTTTCATGCTGACACACACGATAGCTAACACAGTACATATAACAACTGCCAGGAGTACAATGAGAACGATCAAGTAACTGCTGAGTAGAACTCCGCCAGCACAATCCAACTTCCCTCTGTGCATGACATACAAAGTCAGAATGCCAATCCACCTGTGGAGAGACAGGGAGGGTCAACAATGGAATCCAGGGGTTGCAGTACAACACAGTTATACAGCATTTACCTAGCATGCATGAGGCCCTGGGTTCACTCCCCAGAAACGTGGAAAAAAAAAAATCCAAGGTGCTGCTTTGTAAAACATGATATAAAGAAATATTTGTAAAATATGATATGAAGAATTTTAGGAAGTTAATATTTTCCAAAATGAGTTAAACGTATATATTTTGGAAAAAATTATATATATATATATATATATATATATATATATACATATGTGTGTGTAATATTCATATTTTTTTCTTTTATGATACTAGAAATTGAACCTAGGACCTTAGCACTAAGATAACTCTCGGCTCCTCTTTTTTTATTTTTTATTTTGAGACACTGTCTTGCTAGATTTCCCAGGCTGGGCTTGAACTTGCAATTCTCCTGCCTCAGTTTCCCAAAGTGTTGGGATGACCTGCAACAACATGTCTGGCTTGAATATAATTTTTTAAAAATATATTTGATACAGGGTCTCACTATGCAGCTTCAACTCATTGTGATCCTCCTGTTTCAGCCTCCCCAGTGCTGAGATTATAGGCGTGCACCCCTACGCCTGGTCTTGGTGGCTGGCTCAACACACCCCAGGGTGGGGCCAGCAGAGCCTGTGGTAGCAGGGATCAAATCCAGGTCCTGTGCTTGCCAGGCAGTCACTTACTCTACTGAGCTATCTCTATGGTTCTTAAATATAATTTTGTATCGATAAAAGATATGTTAAGTTGGTAAGGCAACTAAAGAGTATGGCTTTTTAAAAATGAATTTTATACTTTCTATATGTCTACCATTCTTTTTCTATGCCTGCTATAATCCACCTAAAACCACAAACAAGCAAACATAATTTGAGTTGCTGGAAAATAAGCCATTACAACGCAGAAACATTCAACTAATTAGAAAATTTGCACATGGGTAAATTAAAAGAAATTAATATGCAAATATAATTAATAAACATATAACATATATAAATTATAATAAATATAATCTGCTATCTGTAATTGAAAAACAAGAGGGAAGGAAGTGAGTGATACAGATGTTCCAAGGTGAGCACTGATACAGCTGAAAGAAGTCCAGCAGCCTTCAAAGTACACTGTGACATTCAGTGCTGAACAGCGAAACACAGCATGCAACACAAAGCAAAAATATCTCCAATTCTTCCTTAGAGGTATCTCAGCAGAGGGAAAGACGCCTTATTAAGGAGTCATGCCCTGAGGCTTAAACAGCAACACTGAGGAGCAGGTAGAGCACTTGTATGAGGCCCTACACTTAAGTTCCAACACGAGAGAAAAAGAAAAAATAACTTTTTAAAAAATATTGTTGATTTTGTGATATCAGGACTCTGAATTTAGAAATAACATGGGAATGATCTCTAAAAACATGGCTCTTTTTTTGGAGAAAAGTCCTAGGAAGCAGGTCAAAACATTTGTTTTTATATTCTTTTCCCCTTAAGAATCTACTTTAAAAAAAAAAAAAAAAAAACTACTTCTGCATACCAAGGATATTATTCTTTCTCAGGCCCTCAGGAAACTGGGTTCATTTGAAAGACTCTTTTTTTTTTTTTGCTTTTTGAGACAGGGTCTCGCCATGCAGTTCAGGCTGGTCTCAAGCTCACTTTTGTACCCCTGGCAGATCTAGAACTCGCACCGATCCTCCAGACTCAGCCTCCCAAGTGCTAGGATTACAGACGTGCGCCACCAAGCCCGGCTTGAAAGACTACAGAGTCTGTGTGGAAGCTGACAGGTAGTGAACTCAGCGCCTTAGCAAGGAGGTACATACTCAGCCATTTATTTAGTTTAGAAACAGGCTCTTGCTAAATTATTCAGTATGGGTTCGAACTTTCAATCTTTCTGACTCAGCCTCCCACAGTACTAACAGTTAGAAGCATGTCCCAAGTTTTGCAGATGCAGGTGTTGTGCTCTTACATGCTGAGTGTAAGACCGAAGACCAGTGTGTGCAGCTGAATACGGCTGGAGGAAGGCACGCTCCGAGCGATGGCTTTTGACGTGTAACGACGGCCTCGCCTCTGGGACGTCACAGCCACTTGAGTGACCCCAGGCATTACCTTTCCTCTTTGGGCCTCAGCTTTCCATTTGCAATATGAGAACAGCAATAGCACCTAACCTCCTCGGTCCACGGTGAGCACTAAATGAGGAAATTGCTAGCCAGCGCCAGTCCCGCCGCGGCGCAGGACATCAGTGACTTTTAGCGCTATCTCGGGGAACAGCAACCCTCTAGCCCCGCTCCTAGGCGCCACCCAGCACCACCGCCAGCGCCCTCACTCTTACCACAACACTCTCAGGAACAGCTCGAAGAACCCAGGAAAGACTAGGTCATCACTGGCAATGGCCCAGCGCCGGCCGAAGAGCACCATCCCCGGCATGGCTTAGGACTCGCCGCGCCACAGCGCGCCACTCGAGGCTCTTAACCCTACAACCCCTTGGTCTCCGCCGGCAAACTGGCCCTCGACCCCGCGCAAGCGCACTTGAGGGCGGAGCCGCGCGCATGCTCCTTCTAGGGCCGCGGCGGGTCTACGTGAATGGACGCTGAGGCCCCTACCGCCCGTAGTCTTGTGCGCCTGCGCAGACAGGCTGGCTCTGGACGCTGATAGCCAGTTTTATTATCTGTCTTGGCTCTGGAAATTCTGCTCTGGTAATATTTCCATTTTCTAGATCTGGACTCTAAAAATCCAGGAGGAGTGCTGCCCCAGATATCCCCAGCTACTAATGGGTGGTCTGGGAGTTATGCCGGAATTACTGACACTTGCAAGCATGAGACAACTCATCTGGGTTCTCTGTCGTAGAATTCTCACGATGAGATCGTCCTCACCTTAAAGGGCTGAAACCGCACTCTACCCTTGCCTGGATAGGGTCTGACAGAAGCAGAAAACTACAAAGGTCCCCAACAGAACCATGAGACACAGAGTTTTAAGAACAAAGAGCAGTTTATTCTGCCCTCATCTCCACAGCGCACTAGTGTCTTTGAGAGAGAACAAAGCCCTGTTTCTGTTTTAATAGTTTCTAACCTATGGAACAATTTTTCATTGGAAATCAGTACGAAACGAGTTTATAAAAGCAAAAGAATGATTAAGAAGAGGGTTTTGGTTTTGGTACCCGGAATCGAACTTGGCCTAACAATTTGCAGGGCAGGTGCTGTGCCTCTGAGCTATATCCCTGGCCCAAAAGGGATCAAAAGGCAAGGAGTTTATAGGACGACATGCATCACTGGTATTACCTCACAGCTCTTCCCTTACAGAGCCTGCCTCACTTTCCCCAGGAGCTTAGCGGCAGTTAGCCCATAGTTGTCTGGTTTCACCCCAAGAGATGATCTTCTCTTTTAGGACCACTTCTCTGCACCTCCTTCCTTCCCCCTTCAGATCTTGCCTGCACTGGTCTTCACCTTGCCAAGGACCTTGCAGCCCCTCTCCGAAGCCTTTGATAATCACACATTAGAAGCTTGTTTTGCGTGTTTATCCATCTTCCACTCTGGTGTCTGCCATCACTTCCCCAATACAGTAAGCTCATTCTCACTCCAGGGCTTTTACACTTCTGTCTCCTCTTCTGGGAACATTCCCCCTGTAGGTTTTCCGTCTTTTCATTTAGTCCTAGTTCATATCCTACTTCTGAGGCTTTGTCTGGCCACCTTACTGAAAACACACACAGCTCCTGTTCATATATATATATATATATATATATATATATATATATATATATATATATTACATGAGTGCAGCCACCTTGCCCACTTGTTTGCTGCAGAGTATGTAATACCACATGTTATAGGCACTTGCTCAACACTTGGTGACTAGCTTTATTAACCAAATGTCAAAAGTGGAGGAACTTAGAGGTGAAAAATTACACTGTAAGGGCAGGGAGGAAGTGCCAGAGCAGCTCAGGAAATAAATGTAAAAGTTGCAAGGTCTGTTACACATTCTTAAGCAAGAATATTTCATTAGATGTGTTGAGAAATCTAGAAATGGCAGGCATTTCCCATCTGGTGAGATATCTTGGGGGGTTCCTGCATATACAGAAGCACATTCTTCAAATTAAACTTCATTTGCACCCAACTTCAGCCTCTTTGGCAAGCAAGTCCTTGATTTCCTTTTCAAAATCTAGAGCCCCTGTACACATAAGGCCCTTCAAATGTCATGTCATCAATCAGCTACCAGGGAGCATTCTGGTCCAATATATTCTAATGGTCTATCAACCAGAGTTATCCATTGGACTTCTAGCTATGCATGGTCCATTATAGGTGTACACTCATAATCTTAGCTACTTGGAAGGCTGAGGCAAGATCTTAAGGTCATGTCCAGCCTGAGCAACTTAGTTGAGACGTTGTTTACAAATAAAAAGGGTGGGGAATGCAAGTTAGCACTCTCTGGGTTCAATGCCCAGTACAGTGTGCACATGTGAACATACAAACATACAATTGGGCTTTGGCCAAGTTTATCAAGCTTGGGTTGGACACTGAGAAACTAGAAATTCAACTGACAAGACTAACCTTAACATCTAGCTGTTTGTAAGACTTGCAAGCTGGTACTTGAAATACAAGTAAGATTTGTTGGAGAGTCAGTGTAATTTTGGAAAGGTCCATGTTAGCTAAGCTGGTTACCTCATCTATCAAGTGGATATTAAACTAACAGTGATTTCAAGGTAGAGAAATCGGCTGTGGTGGCACACACTTGTACTCCTAGCACTCAGGAGGCTAAAGCAGGAGGACTGATTCAAGTTCAAGACCAGCCTGGGCTATAGTGAGTTGAAGGCAAATCTGTCTCAAAAAAAAGTAAGTAAAGAGCAAGTAGGGTTTGGTGGCATAGGCCTGTAATCGCACACTCCTTTCTTAGCATGTTAAATACTTCATATTTTCCTGAATGGGTCTCCAAATGAAAAATGAATTGTTAAAAGACAGTAACAATAACAAAACAAATCCTTTTCGTTACTCAAGTTTCTCTTAGAATTCTATTTCTGGCATGTGGATACAAGTTTAAGAGACAACACACTATAGCATTTAATTACCTGCCAGAGGAGAAATTTTGAGAATTTTAAGAGGAAGAAAGTACGTGTGACCCCAGTACTGAGGAGGCTAAGAGGCAAGAGTATCCCTGGGAGTACAGCCTAAACTAAATTTTGAGACCCGTCTCAAAAAATCTCCCAAAAAATAACAAAATTAGAAGTGTATGGTTCTAATCACTGCCACTATATTCTGACATTCCCAGATAACATTATCCCATTGATTATATTAGACCTATTTTAAAACTATTTTTCCAACATGTGAGTATTATGCACTAAGCATATTCAATCCCTTATAAAGTTTTGTTAGTAAAATATTTTATAATACTTTAAAAAATTATTTCCAAACTAAACCTAGATCAAAGTTCTTGAAAAGATAAATGACCCACTGTAATGTTTTCTCCCATTTATTCATTTACTTATTTAGTGGCCAGCTCAGCCCATCCTGGGGACAGGGATGGCACAGTATGTGGTGCCTGGGGATTGAACTATGGTTCCTGTGTTTGCCTAAGCTTGTCTAAGCAGGTGCTTCAGACTGTTGAGCTGTCTCGCTGGTCCCTTTTCTTTTCATATGTAGTTCAAGCTAGCTTTGAACTATGTAACCCAGGCTGGCCTCAAACTTATGTCAATCCTTCTGCCTCAACCTCCTGAGTGCTGGGATTACAGTTGTATACCACCATGCCCAGCTGTAACTTTTTAAATTTTTTATTTATTTAGTGGGACCGGGGTTTAAACTCACGACCTTGCACTTGCCAGGCAGGCACTTGTGCCATGGAGCTATCTCCCCAGTCCCTATAATTTTTTTTAAATGATGGAAATATTTCATATACAGAGGTGCCTGACACCTAGGGACCCATCATATAGATTTAACACTGGATAACATCCTATCATATTAGCTTCACATGAATTTTGGAAAAATAAGAGCTCTTTGATAACCTCTTCTTGCTCTTTTAGGTTAATGTCACTATTTGCAAATTATACTAATCGTCAGACTTTTTAGGCATTTCATATCTTCATATTATCTTTGAGAAACTAATCATTAATCTTCCATTTTATAGATTCATACTTTCCTCTATTTTTCCATTTAGAATTTATTTTCTTTGATCTGAGCAAATCTTTATGCCCTAGATAAAACATTCTTGATTCAGAATTCACCTTTGTTGCTTATATTGGATAGGTGGGAGTTTTTGCCAGGTGATTTGTTCAGGCTGACCTTGACCTCGTGGCAATGCTCCTACCTCAGTCTCCAAAGTGTACCACCACAGGAAATCTTCAGAGATTTGGATAGATGTTTTTCTAAGCATTTTTAAAGTCCTGAGATCCTTCAGTTCTCAGACCTTGAAGTAAATAAAACACTTTTAAAAGAATATACCAGTTTCCTTATTGTGGACTCGTTATTGTTACAGCAACCTTATTACATGAATAAAGAGTTGTTTTTTTTTTTTTTTTTTTTAAATTTTTATTTATTTATTTGTTTGCTTGTTGTGTTTGTTTGTTTCTTTATTTATTCATTTTGTGGCTGGCTCAGCCTGCCCTGGTGGTGGCGCTGGCGCAGCATGTGGTGCCGGGGATCGAACTGCAGTCCCTGCAGTTGCCTGAGCCTCCTAAGCAGGCGCTTTAGACCACTGAACCATCTCGCCGGCCCCTGAATAAAGAGTTTTGTGTTTGATTTTTTTTTTTGAGACAGGTCTCACCATGTAGTTAAGGCTGACCTCAAACTCACAATCCTGCTTTAGCCTCGAGTGTTGAAACCACAGAAGTGTGCCATAATGTCTGGCAGTAAATATGTTTGTATTTTCATTTTACTTTGGGTAGCATAGTCAAATGTAGTGTAGTGTTTGTCTAAACACATCTTTTAAGTATTCTAGGTGAAAGCAAAACAGATTTGAAGTGTTATATTGTATGTATGTATGTATTTGGTACAGGGCCTCACTACACAGCTTGGACTCATAGTATCCTCCTGTTTTCAGCCTCCTCAGAGCTAGAATTACAGGCATGTACCACCATGCCTGGACTTGGTCACTGGCTCAGCATGCCCCCAGGGCATAGCCAGTGTGGCTTGTGAGCCTGGGAATCAAACCCTGGTTCCTGCGCTTGCCAAATCAGCACTTAGTTTGCTGAGCCACCTTGCGGGCCCTGAAGTATTATATTTTAGTAAAGAATTATTTTTGTGTCACTGTTTAAAGGATAACCACTACATTATGCTGCAACTTGTTTTTTAAATTTCGGATTAAAAAGCAGGAGTTATTTCAAATCTGGAAGAGAAACACATACAGAACCTATTTAAGATTCTACACTGCAAGGGCTGAAGCTCAGGTTCCATGAAATTCTACATCTGGCCACTAGAGGGAGACAGCACATAGAAAAAAACCAAGGGGTGCAGGAATTCCATCACCATTCATTCATCAGACCTGAGAGAGACTTCTTGTACTAACTCACTGCCCACTTTTTACGTTGCTGTCCAGAACAGGGGCACACACAAGTGTTCACATATACAGAAAGGAAAAGAGGGTGTTAGTGGTGATTAGTGTGTGCCAAGCTCTGGGTTGTTGAGCTTCATTAACAGGAGCTCACTTAAGTTTCATCAATACTTGCAGATGGAGTTTCTTTATATCACACTGAGAGGCACAAGAATGTATCAAATCTAAGGCCAGGCAGCTTCAAGTGCAGCAGCTAGGACTCAACACAAGTCTCAGCCCAAAGCTTGTAGTTTTAAGGTTCCTATCATAGAGTACTTTTTTTTTTTTTGTGAGACCGGGGTTCAAACTCACGACCTTGCACTTGCCAAGCCGGTACTTGTGCCACGGAGCTATCTCCTCAGCCCCCACAGAGTACTCTTGATTGCTATCAAAACTTTTTCTGTGTCTACTTCTGTAGGCTGAGACAACAGAAAACTATTCACACACTGTGACTATGGCTGAAGTCCTTAAAACAAAAGCCCATCTTCCCCAAGACCACTTCCCCTCTTCTTCTCCAACTCAGCCCAGGGTACAATTTCCTTTCATCCTTCCTGATGCCTCAGGGAAGACCCTTATTAGCTTCCTCAGATTATATATATATACACATTCCCTTCAAACTGCACCCTTGACAAAAGCCATAAAAGCCTCAGCCTCCCTTTGTTCCAGTGGAGAGTCCTCATCTTTCCCACATTCTCTCCGTGTCTTCAAAGATAATAAAAGTTCCTTTCTCTTTTTCCCTCTGTTTCTCTGCTGTGCCAGGCACCTGAAAAAAGCTCGCCCTATCTTATCTATCTATCTATCTATCTATCTATCTATCTATCTATCTATCTATCTATCTATCTTTCTATCTTTCTATCTTTCTATCTTTCCTTCCTTCTCTTTCATTCATTCATCCATTTTTCTTTCCAGTACTGGGGTTGGAATCCAGGGTTGTCTCACTGAGCTATAGCCCCAGCCCTTTATTTGTATCTTGAGACAGGATTTCACTAAATTGATGAGTTATCTAAGCTGTCTTTAATGACCTCCTGTATCAGCCTCCCAGAGTGCTGGGATTACAGGCATGTACCACCACACCCAGCTTTTAACAATTAGCAATTGCTGTAGAAATTCACACACAGAGACTGGGGATATATCCTAGTATAGCATTTGCCTAGCATGCTTAAGACCCTATGTTCAACACCTAGAAACACACATGAACACACACACAAACACATAAAAGCACCTTAATTAAAATATTAATTACCTGATAACCTTTATTAAATGAAAGTAATCATGAAGCAGTGCTTCATAAGTTGTATCACTCAAGGCAAAGCCTTTGTTTCCTATGTATGAGGACGCTGCCCCATCCCAGTTCCAAGTCAGGCATCCTCCTTAGCAAGAAGTCATCCTGGCTGACCGCAAAAAAAATGATTAACATCTTAGCCAATTTTATTCTTACTTGACTAGAATGACTACAGGAGGCTTTGACATGCTAAGGTTCCAGATCCTTATTCTGTGCTTTGTGCTCTGCAGTGAGGGACTATCTGATTTACATGAGGAAAGATAGGTTGAGTCCCACCCCCACCCCACCCCCAGGCCAGGCAGCAAGCAGCCTGCTTGACTTTTCAGCTTGACTTCCTGGGACTGATTTCCCCAACTTTCCTTCAAACTGCCACAACTGTCCAAGGAAGATGAAAGTAAGTCAAAGAAACTAAACCATGCCTAGTATGCTGGAATGAAAAATACTGGGATACACAAAGCAAAAACATGAAGCAAGAGGGGAAAAACAAAATTGGAGCAATAAGAGAGGTTAAATTATATAGTTGTACTACCACTTTAAGAGTTAAGACCCACACACTAATCAGAAATGAGCCAGAGCTCATCTGGCTCCCCTGCTCCACAAAACATTTTAATGCAGGAAACAGAAATACTATATCCTGCTTGTAGTAAGTACAATTAGTATCAAACACTTTCATGGTTGTGGTCAATCACATAAAAACAAAGTCATATACTTTTGCATAAATCAAAAAATGTAGCAAATCAATATAATGGCAAAATGAGGATAAAAAGTTCTAGTATTTCCATAAAACAGACAAAATTTTACAGATAAATGGACTTTAAATGTCTGTAGCCCTATAGAGCTTTTGTTCCTAAATGAAAAACAAAACAAAAATCATCCCAACATAATTATGTTTAAAAGTTTAATTCATAAAAAGCCCCAATTTATTCCATTTAATAAAATGTTTATTTAGGATAGTAACACAAGTCATGCAAGAGGTCAATAAAAAAAAGAGAATGTAAGAAATCATAAATGATGCTGCCAATTAAAAAAACTGTAAATCATCTTACCACCCAAAATTGATGGAGAAACCGTGTGAATCTAAGCATGGACATGTTGCAGTTCATCTTTTGGAATTGCAAGTCAGAGTCACGGATGACTATTTGTGTATCATTCCTTAGAAGAGTGGTCTTCTATCCAAAATAATTTTTACACTCCCTCCCACTAAACACTCACATGGCAAACAGCCCAAAACTCCTTCCCAAGAGCCTTTCAGTATCCTTGGAACTGTCTCAAACTGATACTTCTCAGCAGGGGAGGAGGACAGGCACCTTTGGTGACTTAGCTGACACCTCATCTACACTCAGAACCTTAAAATTTTAGTAATGAAAACCATATGATTTACCAGTCATCTTCACTAACCTTAACTGTAGTGTTGTGATATCCAAGGCAGGATTTCCACGGCAGGTGGGAATTTAGACAAATATAAAAACTGAACATAGTGTCTCAGGTATCAAACAAATATAACTCATATTTTGGCAAAAAATAAATATAGTGGAATGCAAGTTTGATAGATATCAGAATATGTAATCTACCAACTGTCAAGGAGTACAATTTCATTGCAGACACAAACAATTTCAGAGAAATTTTAAAATAAAAAAGTTTGCACTTATTCCTCACAAAATTGTCACTTCTGGTACTATCCCAATTAAGCTACTCACTGAATTTATTAATACAGCATTAAGTTTCTTTGTGTAAAAAAATCTTTGTACATAGTAATAAAAAAAGATAAGGCAAGATGCATTAAACAGAAACCTTGTGGTTCTTTTCCTCTGTGTTCTTATAGAGCCACGGATGACAATCTGCAACAAAAGAGTTAAGTTTCTGATTTTCCACATCAAGCATCTCATGCCTTTGCTGTAGTAAGAATTCTGTCCGAGCACCCTGAAGGACAGAGGCTGCTGATGGTCTTTGGCATTACGCTGGCAAACTGAGCTTCTTTCCCTTGAGTACTGGAAAAAGAAAAGAAACAAAGATTACTAATGTTGACAAGCTTACAGCTTTTTTCTATTCTTAGAACTCTGGCATACACAAAACCATACCTAGTACAGTATGCATAAGTTGCTGCATTTAGAAAATGCAATCTTGATGCTAGGTGTGGTGATGCACACCTGTGATCCCAGCACTGGCTAAGTAGGTGAGGCAAGTGGATCACAATTTTTAGTCTAGTCTGGGCAACTCAGTGAGACACTGTCTCAAAAAAGGGGGTGGGGGCTGATGACGTAGCTCAATGCTGATATGGTTCAATCCCTAGTGCCAACACTAAAAAAAAAAAATTGAACCCTGTTATAATTTCTCCCTATATATTAAATGTGACTCATGGAGGGGTATCTTAGATATTTAAAAGACATACATGATACCTATGTTCTTTTATCCAGGCAAGTCCAGCATTAGAAATGTAACTGCATACCACATATTCTTATTCTGGGTTCTCTAGTTAGGCTTCAGATGCTTATGATTCTCTCTACCTAAAGACATGAATTTGTGTGCATGGAAGTGTGCATAGAATATATCTGGATTTTTTCCTTAGCAATAACTATAATTTTCTCATGGGATACTTGTAAAGCCCACATTATGTATTTATACAAATGTAAATACACACACACACACACACACACACACACACTGATTTAAGCCCTGAATTTCTTTTGGTTTTGAGACAGGGTCTTGTTACATTATTCAGGTTGGTCTTAAACTACCATCAATCATCTGCCTTAGTCTCCTGAGTGCCAGGATCACCTGGTAAGCCCTGGGTTTTATTTGTTTGTACTGGGAATCGAACTCAGGACCTCATGCTTGCCAGGTAGGTGCTGTGTTGGTGAGCTGCATCCCCAGCCCCAGGACTACATTTTAACAGCAGGAATTTAGTAACACCTACAAACTGGGGCTGGGCAGTGAAACAGCAGTGCGGATGATACATAACAGAAGACTTACTTTATAAAATTTTATTTCTCATTACTGAGGACTAAACCTAATGCCTTCCTACTGAACTACATATCCAACCCTTCCCCCACTTATAATTCATTTGGTACAGGTTCTTGCTACACATCTCAGACTCATAGTGATTCTCCTGTCTCAGCCTCCCCAGTGCTGAGGTTATAGGTTTGTGCCACCAGGGGATGGAACTCTGGGATCTTCCATCTGCCAAGTAGGCCCTCAGACTGCAGAGCTAGCTCCCCAGCCCATGCAGTCCCTTTTATCTTTTAGTTTGAACAGTGTCTTGCTAAATTGTCTAGGCTGAGATTAAACTTGCAATGCTTCTGCTTCAGGTTCCCATAGTGCTGAGATTACAGCACAATGCCACAATGTTTAGCTAATTTCTATTTATTGAAATGAAAAACATGGGAAACAAAAGATTATAGAAAATCATATACAGTTTAAATCATGTATCTGTACCCACACAGAGATGTCTGATGTTATACTTACTGATACATTAACAGTAGATCTCAGATGGCTGTAATAATTAGATCCAACTGAAATCTATACAATGAACTATGTCATTTTAGGAAAAAAAAAAAATGTCTTTATATGAAAAAAAAAAAAGAAAAAAAGATTGAAAGTTCTGATATGGAACTTGGGGAGTCGGGTGTACCAGAAGCTGAACTCTGGACCTTGCACCTGCTAGGCAGGTGCTATGCTGCTGAGCTAGATCCCTAGCCCCTGATACAGAATTTTATTTTACAACCATAAAGTTCTTTTTCTTTTTGCAGTACTGGTGATTGAATTCAGGACCCTGCAATTGCTAGGCAAGTGCTTATTCTACTGAACTATCTCCCCGACCCAATTGTTCTGAAGCCAGTTCTGCTGTGGGACCATGCCAAATGAGCAGGGTGTTGGCCCAGGAGGAGCTGAATGAGCAATCTCCTCACAAAGCCCATGACTATAGGAACCAGGCCAGCCAGCCCCGATGTACCTTTTGTAATGTACAAGTAGAAGAAGTCACAGTACAGGATAGTCTGGACCACACCGGCCACCACAGCAATGAGGTCAAAGAAGCCCTCGAAGTAAAAGCGCCAGATCCAGTTGACAAGGTACAAAGCACGGTAGAGACCCAGGAAGAACAGGTAATGGGTGGTGATGGTTTCAGCCTCGCCAGTCTTGCTGATCATGAAGAGCTGTGGAAGGATGGCCACTGACTCAAGGTAGATAGAGAAGGTCCATAAAATCTGGAAGAAAAATGGCAAGCTCCCATCAGGATCCACTGCCCACAGGGAGTTTGAGAAATGTACTTGCTGCACTGCAGAACAGCCTTACAGGTGTGGAAGTATTTTCATTACCTCATCTTTTTTTTTCCCTGTATGATTTTTTTTTTCTTTTTCTTCCCTCTTTCCATTTTTTTCTATTACTGGCAACTGAATCGAGGGAGTGGCAAGCTACATCTCTAGCGCTTTCAATTAGCCAATTTATTTTCTGAAGTGTTGGGGAATACACTGAACTACATTTCCAGCCACTTTTCATTTTGAGACAGGTTCTCAATGTCTTGCTACACTGCCAGGCTAGGTTCAAACTAGACAAACATGGTTACACATACCTCCTGAGGCAGGAGGATCACTGCAAGTTTGAGGCCAGCCTGAATTACATAGCAAGATCTGTCTCAAAAAAACTAAAAAACACACTTGTTATCATTCTGCCTCAGCCTCCTGTGTAGCTGGGATTATAAGTATATATTAAACATGTCCACTATAAATTTTCTGTGATTCTCTAATGTGATGTTCTCCCAAAATAAGCTTATCCCACTATAATCCTGAATTAATGCTGTTTTTGTTTTTTAAGTGTATTCGGTACAGGGTCTCACAACGCACCTCAGACTTGTAGTGATCCTCCAGCACTGGGATTACAGGCGTGCACCACCATGCCAGGACTCAGGTATGGTCTGTGGTGCTGGGGATTGAACCCAGGTCCCTGTGCTTGCCTCAGCAGGTACTTAGTTTGCTAAATTGCCAGCTCTCAACCCTTCTTTTTGTCAGAATTAACATCACCAGCCTCCATACTTGGAATTTTTATCTTTTCCTAGGCTAGTGACATGCACCACAATATTCTTGTAATGCTGAGCAGAGAAGCTCTCAGAGCTCAGTTGGCCAGGCCATGCTAAGGGAAACAAGCAGTATAATAAAGCTGGTATATTTCATAGCTTAAGTGCATTAGACACTATTTTAACTTATTATATTTTCAACTCACAGTGCGTTTATCAGGATGTAACTCCACTGTAAGTCAAGAATCTGCATTTTTTTCTTATTCTTTAGGCTTTTTGGTGTGGTTAAGACAAAGCGGTCAGAAGTCAGAGCTGTAATCATGCAAATTCTACCCAGCTTAGCAGTTTATTCACGCTGCAGACTGACTTGTAAATAGTCCAGGCACTCCTTGCAGACAACAAACAACAGTGCAGTAACTGAACAACCCCTCGTGCAAAGCACCACCTCTTCTCCAGGGATGAAAGGCTGGTAAGGTCACCTCATGGTACAGTGCCAGGGAGACTATGAAGTACTGTTCCAAAGGATGAGAAATAGAGAGGTGCTGCTTAGGAGATATGGACAGTATGCATGTGCAATACCAGTATACAGAAAGGAGCAAAAGCTGAAAAAAAAACAAAAGTTGACCATAGTAGGGAAGAGGACAATAGGCAGGGCTCTGGGTTTGGTATCACAGATAATGAAATACTGTTTTAACTGTGTATTCTCAAGGAACATCAGGAATAAACTGTTAGTAGACACCCAAATACTTGGGTGCTATTTGTGATTTATCTACAACAAATAGTACATGTTCCACCAGAAGTCTGCCAAACTGGAAAACAGAAACAAACAAACAAACAAACAAATCCCACAAAAATCTGCATTATCTGCAAATATGTCTCTTAATCTAGGGAACCAGACATAACCACTAAATAGCCTCTTCACTAACCTCAAGAGGAGAGAAATCATGATTGACTAGAAATGAGAGGCCTCCCACAGGAACCACTAGAAACTCCACTCTGAAGGTATCATGATTTCCATCATAGGTTGCCTTAAACTTCATGTAGATCAGATACACTGTGGCATAGGAGCAGGCAATGTAGATAAGCTGAAAACAAAAGAAAAGTATCAGGTTGTCAGTATGTTGCAATTGTTCCAACTCTCTCTGCTTTCTATCATCCATATATACACTTTTCTTTCTTTCTTTTTTTTAAATTTAAGCACAATTCACTTTTGGTGGGTATACAGCTCTATGTCATGTAACCACGACCACAATGAGAACACAGAATAGTTAGTTCCATTACACCCAAAATTCACCATACTACCTCTCTGTAGTCAAGCCTCCCTCAGCCTTCACCTCTGGTCATCACTGGTGTACTCTGTTCCCAGTTGTGCTCTTTCTACAATGTCACAAAAATGAAGTCATACAGTATGTTACCTTTGCCTCTTTCAGTCAGGGACAACTAATTACATATGTATTAATAGTCTGTTCACTTTACTGCACAACACCAGTTTGTTTATGTATACACCAGTTAAGAGACTGGTGAATTGTTTCTAGTTTGGGGGAATGATAAAGCATAAACAATTTTATAGGTTTTTGTATGAATTTAAATTGTCATTCCTCTTGAGTCTATACCTAGGAATGAGCTTGCACAGATGTGGAATTTAACTTTGTAGGGAACTGCCAAAAAATTTATCTTCAATCTCTTTTTTTCCCCCCCTGTATTTTTAAGGAAGGGTCTACAGGGTGTTCAGAGTCTCACTACTAGATCGGACTGGTAGCGATCCACCTGTTTACAGCCTCCCAAGAGCTGGGATTACAGGCGCCACCAGTGCACTCAGTCTTAATTGCTATCTCAGTGCACCCCAGGAGCAGAGCTGACACAGCAGGCCTGGGAATTGAACCCCTGGCCTCTGTGCCTGCTTGCAGGCACTTTAATTCACTGAGCTATTTATTTATTTTTGTGGTACCAGGATCAAACTCAGGACCTTGTGCTTGCCAGGTAGGAACTTAAGCCACTGAGCTATCTCCCTGGACTTCGCTGAGATATACCAGCTTAACTGTTTGGTTGCTGCTATCGCGCTCTTCGCATTATGGAGTAACATAAGAAGAGCGTGATAGCGCTCCTTATTAGTCAAACGGTTAAGAAAAATAAAAAAGCAAAGTTTAATGTAGTTCAAACCCAACAGACTCCTAGCACGATACTATTTCTTAGGTAGCCTTTTTGTAAAGGTAAGATAAACAATGTAATTCACGTTAAACTTTGTCACGAATATTTTTACTTAAATTGTGTTACTTTAACAATCAATTTCAGATTATTCCAAAATTTTATCTCATAACCAAAGCAAAACCTGGAGTTAATAATTTGTAAACTACTGTTCCCTCCAAAGGAACAACTTTTGTGTATACAGCAGTATAGCTGCTCAAGAGCTTATAATTAAGGTATGTATTCTTTCATCTTCAATACGTCAGTCTGGGCATGGTGGCACAGCCCTACATACCCAACACCTGGGAGATTAAGGCAGGAGAATCACTGGGAATTCAAAGAGAGCTTGGGCTACATAGAAAGTTCAAGGCCAGCCTGAACTACATGATACAACCTTGTCTCAAAAAACCAAGTGGGGCTGGGGAGATAGCTTGGTGGTCTAAGCACCTGCCTGGCAAGCACAAGGACCCAGGTTTGAGCCCTGGTACTCCATGCTGAGCCAGCTCTGGATGTACTGTGCCTGCTACTGAAACTGGGCGTGGTGGTGCATGCCTGTAAACCCAGAACTGGGGAGGTTGAGACAAAAGGATCACTATGAGTCTGAGTTGCGTAGTGAGATCCTGTACTAAACGAACAACAATAATAAAAAACAAAGAAAACTAAAGTAAATATGATCTCATTACCTGATCTCAGAAAAATCTGAGATTCTGAAATTACATCAATTGTCATATTACAGAAATTTAGTCCCAAGAATCACATAGCAGGTTTCAATTACGAAGACAACTGGGATAGGGACCACACAGCCTGGTATTACTTCACCTTAGGGAATACAACCTGAGAGATGTAATTAGGAAAAACACTTGGGCAAACAACTTAAATGGAAAATGAGAGCAATCATCAAACCCTTATATGCTTTAAAACGGAACAAAAAAACCTTAAAGACACTAAAGAGTACCTGGTATGTCACTATGCAGTTACATTTACGAATAACATTAAAATTGCTGGTTATAATTACACACGTGAATGACACTGAAATATATATATCTCAGCATATGTGTACCTCTGGAACCAACTGAGGCTCATGTCAGCTGGAGGGGCTTCTTAGCCCCAGCCCACAGCTAGCAAGATTCAGTCCAAGGCCTTAGCACCAGCTGGATCAAGATAGCTGCTTGTCTCCCCACAGCACTTGGCAGTTAAAACAAAAAAGATGTGACCAGATACAACTTGGCTGTCACTCTGCTAATCTTCAGGATGTGATACTTAAAAACTATATGGAAACAAGCAAGCAAAGAGTCTTCCAAGAACTGACGTTCCTCACAGGACAGGAGGAGGGCTCACAAGCCTTGATGCCTAGAGTTTAACTTGCCCAGATAGCAGACATCACACCTTGCCATTTTAACACAGCTAATCATTTCCTGATTACTAGGTCTCATCATTAAGTATTGAAGAATGGAATGATTATAGATAACTCAAGCTTGTTTTGGAGTAAAGATCACAGACTGAAATACTGCTTTGTCTACTTTACTCTGTGTTTATGACAATGCTTTTCAATGTGTGTGTGTGGGTGGTGGTGGGGTGACAACTGTTTAAATGCCACACCAATAGGCTTTAGTTTAAATATTTGTTATTCTGGTACCAAACAAATAAATACATATATATTAATTTAGTAAATATTATTTCCTGGGCTAAGGCTATAGTTCAGAGGCACAGTGCCTGCCTGGTAAGCACAAGGTCCTGAATTCAATTCCTAGTACAAAAAAAAAAAAAAATCTTTCCATAGCTAAGTACCTAGGCCTAGGACCAGGTTCTCAGAATTTGTACGTGAAGAAATCAGACTCCTACTGCAAAACTTGAGACTCTACTTTCCCCCACAGCATCCATCACAACTTGCAATCCTTTATAGAGGGCCCTGATCAACTCCCTCCTCTCCCCAACCACACTGTGAGACTTTGCTCATTTTCTGCCACATGTTCAGTTCCCAGCTCTGGAGATATTCATAGCAAGGTTTCAACAGCTACAGGAAAGGACAGAAGCTCACGTAGCCCAATGGCTCCTCAGGTGTGAAGCATGTATCTCTCTGGTAGTGTATAAAAGGTAGCTACTACATAAACATTTTTGTACTTTAATAACTAAGCATTTGCTTTAACGTCAGGAGAAATACAAAGACAACAAAGGTATCATGGATGTGAATGCTTAGGAGAAGTTAAAATATATTATTAGGTAAATTGTCACACAGATGTTATTTAAGGGCTGGGGATGTAGCTCAGCAGCATAGTACCTGCCTGGAAAGTGCAGGGCCTTGAGTTTGACTGCTGGTAGCAGAGAGAGAGACAGAGACACACAGAGAGAGACAACAGAGAGAGAGAGACAGACAGACAGACAGAGAGATTATTTAAGCATAACAAAAACAATGATGACACACATGGCAGAAGTTTAAGAAAAATGAAGTGAAGAAAAAAAAGAAAAGCCTACACAGAGTGGCTCGCATAGTAACAAAATGACAAACGAACCGGGAGTCCTGGCTGTAATTCCTCATTATGTACTGACTTCCTGGATTCTCTGGGAAATGGGTAATCTTCCACTTCTTTATAATTGAATAGCCATCTTTCTTTCCTTATAGGGCTATCAAAAGCTTTAAGAGATTTAAGTGTAAGATCTCTTAAGTTTAGAGTACTTTAAATAAATACTGTCCGAAACACAAAAAGTGGTGAGTGATACCTATTACATAGTTATACATACAAGGTGATCTAAAAGTTTTAGAGCAGCACATTTAGATATAATTCTTAGAAATTTTCAATTAAAAAACACACAGCTGACCTAAGTTTCCATAGGTCTGTGCATCACAGATAAATTATACTCTACTGGAAGCCATACCATACCTTCATAGATGTATTATATAATGAAATAAATGAAGTAAAAAGATCCAGGTAACGAGTTGTGAAGACCAGTGCAAAAAGAAGCTGGCTTTTCCCAGAAATACCTAAAGAAACAAAAGCAAAGTGTTAGCATAGTCCTGGAG
>PVKN010008986.1:0-24361 GCA_004027915.1 Capromys pilorides
GAAATGTAATGGGCTGGAAAGCGACAGGAGCTTTAGATTGCTTGATTTATTTACCAAATGGGTGCCACATTGGAAGCTGCTTAGCAATAGAAATGCATTTCCAGACATGAGTTTTACAAGGACTAATCTGGCAGCAGTATGTTAGTAGACTGAAGACAGGTGAGAGGAGGTTGCCAAAAGGAGCTAGTGAAGTGGAGGGAGCCACTCCCATCCTCATTCAGCTAGAAACAAAACACCATGCTGATGGTTATCCATACTGAATTTAAGTTTAGGAAGTCTGCCCATGACCAACCGCAGATCATTCACACCAGTGACAAACAGAATGGGAGACACCTGGATGTCTGATCCTTTAAATACCAGCACCCTGAGTTAGCAAGGGTTGCTCTTTTCTTTTTTTTTTCCTTTGTCCACTTGCTTGTTTCTGTTACTACCATCCAGTGATGTCCAATAAAAGTAGACACTTAACTAAGCAGCTTAGTTATAACAGCTGCTCATAAAGTTATAACAGCTCCTTGCCTCTAGGTATCCAACACTTCAACTTGGTCACAAGTTCTCCCCAATCACAATCAGTTTCCAGTTTTGTAAGATATGCCTTAAAAGCTGCCCACCTCCAAAACTTTAAAATTCTTTTTTTTTGTCTTTTTGACACAGGGTCTTAATATACACTTCAGGCTGGCCTTGACTTCACTTTGTAGCCCAGGCTGGTCTCAAATTCCCAGTGATCCTCTTGCCTCAGCCTCCTGAGTGCTTGGATTACAGACCTGAGCCACCACACACAGCTCAGAACTCTTAAGATTCTGTAGATAACCTGTCTCAATGATATTATTTTGAGGCTGTTTTCCTTTACGTCAATAAATTTAACAAATTTAGCTTTGCTTACATTATAGGCTTTTATGGTGGTCTTTTTCTAAAGAAGATAATGGAAAGTTTTCATCAAATAGTATTTTTCTGTCAGAGTTTTAGAAAATCTGGTAACCACAGACAAAGAGAAAAGGTTTGAGGGGAGTACACACATACACACACATACACACACACACACACACACACACACACACACACATCTACATTCAATACTCAATGTACTAGGTAACCAACTCTAAAAATCATACTTTCTGTTTTGCCAGGAGGGATGATGACTTGGGGATAGGGACCAGGTGGCACTGACATGGATTTGGGCTCAGTGGCATGGGATAAGACAGATAGGGTAGGCAAAGCTTACCTTCACCACGTAACTAATGTAACCAGAAGTCTTCATTCCTGATGGAGCAACTTAGGTTCTGGAAGTAGTCTTGGCACTTGCTTTGACTCAGGTACCATTTGTTTCCTTGGTTCTCATTTGTTTCCTTGGTTCTGAGATAGCCTGTGGTCCTGCACAGGTTCCACTCTAGGTTTTCAGCGTTGTCTTTTCCCCACCATGTTCTTCTGCTGCTCCGAGTCAGCAAGAGAATTTATAGCCACAGAACATTTTTGTCTCCTCATGATATAAAAAATACTGGCATGATTTGGAGACTGTATAAGCAGATACGGTGATTTTCTTTCCATGTAGGCCTAGGGTTACTATCAGAATGATTTTATGTGAGGTGAACTTTAATGTGCTCAAATATGGTATGTCCTTGAAATGAAATTGATTAGTTCTCCTCCCTTCTACTCCATTCTGTAAGTATTCAGAGATGGGTGCTTAATGTGTATTTTCAGTAATTTTCACTGAAACATGTTTAAACCTATTTCTTTTTGCCATTAATGGAAACAGCTCACACTATTACTGAATGCCTAGCAGGACAGCTCCACTGGCCCACTCATAATTCCACATTTCATGCTTGAAAGCAGAAAAACTTCACCTTTTTTTTCTTTAGGCCAAATGGAACCAATCCATTTCTTTCTGTGATTTCCCTCAGATAATTTCAACTTCTCTTTTTTGAGTACATTATTGGTAAAGGTGGAGATGGGATGTTCACAAGTCAAGCTCAACCCACAGAAGATTCTTAACTCAAATTAGCAGCCTCTACGTTCTTCAGCCTTTGAAGTCGGGCTTACTTGAAGTCACTTGGGTTTTCCCCTCCTTTTATTATTATCTTCATCATCAAGAGCACATGATGTCGTCTAGTGGCCTAGATGATCATGAAGTCAAGGACGCCGCCAGACTCACACCACCAGACGCACAGCTCCACCTTTGTTCTGCACGATGCACCTGGAAGTGCTGCTGGTTAGGGCCACTTAGGAGCCATTTTTTGTTGAGAGGCACAAAAGAAGGACACATTCTCAGCAGAGGTGATGAGGCCGAGTACTTGTGCCTATAATCTAGAAAGGCCACCACCCCCATAAAAAACAAAACAGAAGCTCTGTCTAAGCACTTTTCCCATGGTATAATTTGCTTTTCTGAAGAAGTGGTACTTAGTGTTGCTGTAGATCAAATTAACATATGAATCTTTGAGGAAAAGACAAACCTGAATTTTAAAATGACGTTCTTTAAAAAGAAAGATTAGGACACATTTTATAATTACATGCTTGAAAGAAAGTTTACAATGTGGTTACACAATTTTCACTAATAATTTGCCTAAAATTAGTACATTTCCATTCTCGTAATTACCATGGGGTTCTGGCTTTTGTACCTCACAGGCTTCATTTTCCTGCAGTTGCTGCTTACTTTGAGCTCCAGTGTTACTCCTTTGTATTGCAGCTTCCCTGTACTCTACTCTGGGAGAGGTGACAGGGTAGGTAACCTACAGGCAATGCTGGGATGCTGGTAGCGGATGGCAGTGACCTCCATAACAAAAGACAGATTAGCAAGAGAACTGGCTAGTCATTTCTGATAAAGTTTACAAGACACAGGAGTCTTTGGAACGGAAGATTTGAGGAATGGAGAAACAGGCCCTCTTATACTTAGGTTTGATAAGGGGTGGATGGTAGTGAGGAGCAGAAGTACTGACCAAAAAGGTGATAAACTGGTGATATTAGCCAGCGCTGTTGGTCAGGTCCTTCTTGGTGTTCTTGTGCAGAGCAGAAGAGGCTTCCTTCTCCCAGTGAGGAGCTTAGAACCCACTTCAGAGAAGTTCAGATGGTGACCTTCCTGCTCCAGCCATTTCCCCAAGGGCCAACATACCATATTCTGGGGATGCTGTAACCTGAACCTCATTATCTCACATAAAAATAGTTTCTGAATTCTCTTCTATCTCTCCAGTTTTCCTGATTTACCATTTAAAAATCTTCAGCTTACTTGTTAAGATTTGAATTTTAGCCCTTAAAATGCTTACTGGATAATAATTTGGGGTGCATCAGAGTCTGTTGTTTTGGCTCAACTCTTTATTTTGCTGAAGTGGTATGAAGGAGAATCCTCTGTACACATAAGTACCATCCACTAATCATGTTTGTAAAATGGATCTGTGTTGTTTTTTTTTCAATTTTCAGTGTGGTTTTGTACTTGGAAAAGCATCACTGTCAACCATCTCATAACTTTCTTCTCTTATTTCTGGGAAGTCCTAACCCTTCCAAAGGCACGGGGGAAATCACTCAGATCACAAGATAGTTTCTACTTTCATTTTCTACCCTTTGATAACTTGTTTAAGGAGGCGGTAGTCCACCTAGATTTTTCTTCTGTTTAGGTGTTCCTATTTTACCATTTTTAGTATTTTCATCTTATGGTTTTAGTATTTTTCCCCTGGACTGTTAGCTAAATGATTAGAGGAGACTGCCCTATGAAAGTAGGGAGCAAGTGATGACTTTATCAGGTACAATAAGCTGTTTCCATTTGTGGCAATAGTACGCAGATGATATACTGAGTTAATTATCACCTAAGAATGCTAACTATATGTATGATACAAGATATTTAAGATTTCAATCTTATTTCAAGGAAGAAAGCTTCAAAAATGTCAATGATGTCAGCCAAAATGTTTCTTGGACTTAAATACTAACAATTTTGAATGAGTAATTTAAAAATAAGGAAAAAAAAACACATTTGGGTGAAATTTGTCATCTAATACAGTAGAGATTTTAAAAAGAAAATTAGTTTCAGTGAAATTATTCTTCTTTGCTACTTCTTTGCTTCTTTTAAGAATCTGTAGGTACTTAGAGTTAAGTTATATTGTTATGGCAAACAAAAATACCAAAACAACACCCAGGATTTGGAGGCAGAATTATTTATGTCGATAGGCATTGATCAGGATCATTCTCAAAACCGCAGGCTCTGATCGCTGGTGGCCTATGGCTTATATGGAACAAGCAGGTGGAAGTACAGAGGCTGAATGGCTTGTCAATTAAGGGTTGGTTTATACAATGGGCATCATGTGTACAATGTGTAGGTTGCTAAAAAAGCTCTTTGTAACTTAAAATCACTCTTCTCATCCTTCTTTTTGATCACTTACTCATTTGAATATATTTTAGTTTTCTGTTTCTTTTTTTCTTTCTTTCTTTCTTTCTTTCTTTTTTTTTTTTTTTTTTTTTTTTTTTTTGTATTTTAGTAAGGGTCTACAGAGTCTGCAGTGTCTCACTAAATAGATTGGACTCATAGTGATTTGCCTATGTTCAGCGTCCCAAAAACTGGGATTACAGGTGCGTACCACCACTCCCAGTTTCAATTGCTGTCTGAGAGTGCCCCTGGGGTGGGGCCGGCAGGGCACTTCTGGGATCAAATCCCAGTCACTGCACTCTGCCTAAACAGGTGCTTAATTCACTGAGCTACTTGGCCAGCCCTATTTTACTTTTCTATATTATGTACGTCTATGATGCTAAATGACCTTCAATGTACTTATTATAAATAAGTACAATTAATAGAATCATATCTAAGGAAGGTGATTTTTGAAGGATGAGCAGGAGTTCAAGTAGCAAGAAAGGAAACAAGTCAAAATACATGTATGTGCAAAAACATAGGCAGGTGAACAAACTTGGGATATTCAGATATGATGAATTCTTCGTTGGGGGTGAATGCACAGAATATCTGGAAATGAGTGAGAGGAACTTCTGGAAGGGAAATAACTTGTGATCACACTAGGGAAACTGAACATTATCCTACAGTCAAGGAAGAAACTGGAGATTTAACTCTGTGATGGAAGAAAGGGACAATGTAGTTCTTGGGGAGATAACTCCAGAAGGGGCCTGGACAGAGGTGGCAGTGGCACTGGAATAAATGCAGTGACATTTTGAACAATGTGGAGGAGACAGGGTCTGGACTTCAAGAATATTGGGGCAGAGGAAGGGTGGTGGTAGGGACAGTGGATAGTGTCTCCATTGCTGCAGACAGTGGATGCCAGGGCCTGAAAAATACTTCAGCTCTTTGAAGCACAGACTCTCACATGTGGGGAGTTGCTCACTGTACTATCTTCTCTCCCCTTCTGCATTGTGGTAGGATTATATCTCCTGCCTGCTGTCCTGTGACTGACTGATGTCAGTATCACCAGGTGGTGCCAGACTGAAGTAACCCCTGGCTTTCTGACAGTGAGAGCAGCTGCAGAGGTGAGTGTGGGCATCTGGGTACCCCTTCCAGGCTGGCAGTCACTAGAGACATGGAATTTGGAGTCACTGACTGCCTTTGGCCTTCCATTTCTCCTTTGAAGTTTGTTTCAGGTGAGGTGTACTCTAGGTGACATTTAAGGTTTTTTCAGATTTGTCAGTTTTTGAGTAAACACTCATCTTCCTTCTCCAAATGAGTTTCCCCTTCTGACTCAATGATGGCTTCCTGGAAGGCTGAGGCAGTTGCATCCAACTTTGGAGCCCAGGGTGCTGGCTTGCATGGGTTGGGATAGAAAGAGCCCACTGTTGAGCAAATGCTGACTGAGTGGCCCTCCTGATGGTCTACTCCATCCTGTAAGCCTCCTGAGGCTCACATGGACTCTTCTATGCCCCTTTCCCTTTACGTGGCATTCCACTCCACATTGCCTTGCCTGTGAATGCAGGACACAGTCTGTACTTCACTTTAAATTAAGAGCATTGCACAATATTTTCTCTTTCTATTGTAGCCTCTGCCTCCTATGCCTGGCCTGTAATAAATAGAAACACTGTAGGCTTCGAAAGCTGTGTGCTTAGGACCTCAAATCCCTGCATTGTGCACTTACACTCAATGCTTGCCAGTCTGGCTGCAGCCTACACTGACAGGAATCCTTATCACCTGTCAGTCACAGTCTTCTGGACACTTGTACTTTCCTATCTCTGTGTGTTTCACATTGCTCTTTCTTGAATGAGAAACCTTAAGTGCTTCTTGTTCTTCACCACACATCAAAATGCAATTCACCTGTCAGGGCTCAGGTCCATCAACCTCCCCAGAGGCCCTTCCAGCCCATATCAGTCTGCCCTTCACTCACCTGCCCTTCAATCACATCCTGTGTTATGACATTTCTCACTCTGTTGTCTTAGTCGTATGCTTAGGCCTCATTGCCCTACGTCTCTGATAAGTTTCTTGCAAGTGGGGGCTCTGTCTCAGGTATCTTTGCACTGCCCACTGTCCTGTAGTGATGGCAACATAGCAGCCATTCATATTGTTTGATCATTTAAATGTGCTGGACCCCATGACAAGTCCTTTATTTTATCTCCCTTAATACAGATGGGCCCCAAACCTTTGACTGTCCGACTTGATTTCTATTTCATGGTGGTGTGACAGCACAAACCATACTTCTTGAGCTTGAATTTTCCTAGGCTAGAGATAGGAAAAGTGGTACTGCTGTGAGCCTGGGAAGTACAGTGAGGTCCCTGTCAGTCATAGGCTCCTAAATGGGGACTGGAACTCTATGGTTGCCAGGCTACACTGTCTATAGGTTAGCTGTACTCAGGTGTGTTTAACTTACAATATTTTCAACTTACGATGAGTTTAGTGGGATGTAACCCTGCCAGAAGTTGAAAAGCATCTGTACTCCAAACCACCATATGTCATGGATACTCTTACAGTCATCCTTCTCATAAAGGGAAACCAGGCTTAGTGAGTTTAAAGAATTTTCATTAGGTCATCTACAAAGGCACAGAATCCAGTTCAGCTTTCACATGCAGTAAGTAATCCCCAAGTTAAATCATTGTTATGAGTTGTGGGTTTTTTTTTCTCCTTTTGATAATGGAAACAAAGCTGTTGAGAAGGTGACTAGTTTTGAGGTTTTCTTGGAATGGCCTTGAGGTTTAGGGGGAGCCAGCAGCAGAACAGTAGGCCTAATAGTAAGCTCTACAGAATTTTAAGGTGAGGAAGATATTTCCAAGACAGTTATGCCCATTTCTGGAAAAGGAGCAAAATATAAAAATGTCCCTGGTCAGTAGCCTAATGAAGAGGGAAGAGGAAATTGAGAATAAGCACTATTGTAAGACAGAGTTTATGTACTTATTTAAGTTAGGATAGCTGGATAGCAAGGCAAGTTTTCAGTCAGATTTTGAGGAGTAAGCATATTACTTAAAATTAAAGCAATATTTTGTAATGGGAGATCTGTAACTGTAAGTAATAGGATTCAATTATAAAGAGTGGTTTGCATGTGGTAGTATAATGTGATTGGGGCCTATGAGGGGAATTGAGGCTACACCCTAGGTTTGTACCACCCCTTGGGAAACATAGGGTGAGAAGATTTTTATTTTCTATTCTCAATACTTCCTGGAGCTTCTCAGGATGAGAGAACCCTAACAGAGATGGAGAGGAGTTCTGGCTCAGGACCTGAGCTGGACTAAAGCCAGCCCTGAAATTTGAGAAGCCACAGTGCCTCTGTCTAAGCTGGCAGAAAGACAACTGAGCCCAGGCCACAACTGATTAAGGGGTACAGTCCTTGGGAGTTGAGTGCACACCAATGTCCTTGCCCTAGAAGTGGGGGAAGCAAGCCATTGAGAACTATGGGCTCTAGTCAACCAGTGAGAGAGACCTCTCTACACCCAGGGCCAAGGAGCTGTGTGACCTGGAAAGGATGGCAGCATAACTTAATAAACACTGTGTGGTGTTTGGCACAAATGTTATTTCATTTGATGTTCACACGCCATGAGGAAGCAGGCTGGGGAGGTTAAGTAACTTATACAAAGCAAGCGAGGAAGTGGCTACATGAAAATGTTTCAACTCAATCTTTTGGTTCTGACGTATGTCCAGGTTACTTTCTGTTCGAGGCTCTAAACCTAGTTCTGCTCCTAACTGGCCACGAGCCCTTGGTAGCCTTCTTCAAAGATGTTGAGTGAATTTGTTTCCAGTACTTTGAGTCTCTCTCAGCTCGCATCTCAAATGAAGAGAGACAAATAAGAGAGTGAGATATGTATCTTATTTCTACCTATATTATTTCCAAACTTAACCTAAAGTATTCTATCTAAAAATTTAACGGTGAGAAAATGGACACAGAAGTATCTAAAGAGGGAATTTACAGGAAGCCTAGATCCCTAAGGATTGAGAGGACTGCATTTCTGAAGTAGTAAGACGAGTGTGTGCAGCAAGAGAATGCACGTACAAAGAGCCACAGATCTTCAAGTAGTTGACTTTTTTTTATTATTATTATTATTTTTCAGGGAAGGGTCTACAGGACGTTCAGGGTCTCAGTCAAAATAGAACAGATTTGTAATGATCTGCCTGTTTACAGCCTCTCAAGAGCTGGGATTACAGATGCGTGCTACCACACCCAATATCTCAATGCTCCCTGGGGGTGGGGCTGTCACAGCAGGCCCCTCTGACTGCTTGCAGGTGCTTTAATCTGCTGAGATATTGGGCCAGCCCTAAGTAGTTGACTTGTAATGAGCCTGCCTTCCTAGATGAAAGGGCCTGCAATGCCTGGGTCCTTTTGCCTTTGATTTGTAAATGTGTGGTATATTCTATAGCTAACTGTCCAGAGAGCATCAAAAGAAGATAATGTAAGAGGCACACATGTTTTATGACTTCTAAAAGAAATTGCAATATTGGTTATCCCAGCATTGGGATTGTGTGGAAATCATTATTTATAAGAAGTGTTAGAAACTACAATGGAGTGGGAAAATCAAAGGCCATATTTGAATTAGGTGATTAAAAAGGAATGCAATTCTAAAACATGCTACTGCAGTGATGAACCTCAAACATCCTGAAACAGTGAGAGCTATTTAAAATAGGCAGCACCCATCAGGACTTTAGGAGCGCTCAGCCAGTGGCAGCTGTGCTGGCACCTGTTGGTGGTGTTCCTACTTTTAAAAGGGGAGAACTCCAATGAAAGGAAGGTGAGCCTGTGAAATGTTAGCACCCTTCCTACTACTGAGAATCATGCTGTTTTCCTTCTTGTTAGAGGAATAGGATAGTGTGGAGGACCACCTGAGCAGCTCTCTTTGAAAGACGAGCAACTGTCCCCATTTTGACTGAGCTTGACCCTATTCCCTCGTATTGAAATGTATAGAGCTGGCTAGGACTTTTTATTATCCTTTTAACTAGCCTTAAGTGGTGTGTATTGGTCTAGTCGAGGTGTTAGTGGTAATTTTTGAAGATGGCACGTGTGTTTTCTTGATAACAGGACAAAGAGCCAATGTTCTATGGTATCGGCTGGGATTGAGCCTCAAGATAGAGGCTATCACTTTTTGGGGCTTGAAAGATTACACATCAGAGCTGAAATACCAGATCCCCAAAATCTCATTATCCTTTTAATTGGCCTTATTGGTTTAGCTGAGGTGTTGGTGGTAATTTTTGAAGATGGCACGCATGTTTCCCTGATAACAGGATAAAGAACCAATGCTCCAAGGTGTCAGCTGGGATTGAGCCTCCAGATAGAGGCTATGACTTCCTGGGGCTTGAAAGAATACACATCAGAGCTGAAGCACCAGACCCTCAAACTATTAGATGCTATCTCAATAGCATAATGCAAATTACTTCCTTTGTATATCTCTGAATATGGCGGAGGTGAATTCAGGCCTCCTACCTAGCCCAGCCCACAGCTCACTTTCTTCTCACAATTCCCTTCAGAGCTCACCTTCCCACAGTTCCCTTCAGTGCTCACCTTCTTCCCAAAATTCCCTTTTGCAAGCCATTCCCCTTTCTTCAATGAATAAAACCCGATTGCAGCCCTGGGTCACCCTCTTGGTTCCAGAAGCCACTTTCATGGTTGACCTAGGGCCCCTTGGCTCCCCGTTAATTGTATAAATATGTTTTAGTGTCTTTGTTATCAACATGGGTTATGCTGGGAGTGGTAGATTGGAATTAACTTGGTAAAATTCCAATAACGAATTTTTAGGATTGTAAGTTTAGATTTCTTGGGCAGAATCGAGAACTAGAAAGGGACTCTGACAGGATAGGTTGGAAACCATTTACATCAACAAGGCAAGCAACTCAAAGCTGAGCCCCTCACATTCACTCACCTGGCAGAAGTGGAAGAATTACTAAAACAAGTCAGGGACTCAGGTTCATTGCATGAGTTTTCTCTCTCTTTCTTTCTTTCTTTCTTTCTTTCTTTCTTTCTTTCTTTCTTTTTTCTTTCTTCTTTTTTTGTGTGTGTCATTTTGAGACAGGGTCTCACTATGCAGTTCAGGCTTGCCTTGAGCTCACTTTTGTAGCCCAGGCTGTTATCAATCTCATAGTGATCCTCCTGCCTCAGCCTCCCAAGTGCTGGGATTACAGGTGTGCACCACCATACCTGGCTGAGTTTTCCCTTTCTAAGAAGTCACTGAAGGGGCTGGGGAGATAGCTTGACAGTCTAAGCACCTGAATGATTAAGACACTGGAACTAAGTCAGAAACTATGTAGTCTGATTTAGTGCAAGGCCCCAAGTTCAATCCCTGGTACTGTATGCCATGCCAGCCCAGTAACCCTGGGCGCACAATGTTTGGCCAGTGTTGCATGCCTGAAATCCCAGCACTGGGGAGGCTGAGACAGGAGGATCACTATGAGTCTGAGTTGACCCTGTACTAAATAAATGAATAAATAAAATATTTTTTTAAAGTCACTGAAAACACATTTTACCATTTTGTCTTTGGGTGATCTGGGTTTAGGGATCTTTGTCCAAAACCAAGACAAAAGGGAGTCCTGGTTACACAACTACAGGACTCATTTGTTTGCTTCCTTTGCAAATTTATGTTGTTTTCCTTTAGAAGATTTTCTGTTATAGACCACATGGTTTCTGGCTTAGTCAGTTCCAGCATCTTAATCATTCAGAAACTCTCAATTCAATCAGACAATGTTAATCATGTGTGTGGCTTCCTCATTTGCTTCAGTAAAATCCAAAACCTTTTGTTGATTTTGCTGTATAACATTTATCCTACTACTTAATAGAAGAATTCTACAGAGACTTAATTTGGGGAATGGAACATTGAAGACTAGATGTTTCAGTGTAGATGTCAGAATTTTCTTACCCTTACATTTCTAATTCAATTTTTCTCATTTGTAAATGAGAGAGTAGCTTTCATACATTTTTATACAGGAGCTCAGCAAAGTCAGATAAAATTATGTGACACATTTGAATGTCCAGAGGATAGAATATAAAATAGATACATAGTGTGGACAGCATAGGGCTGCTTGCCATACGCCTACTGGTTATCACCTACTGGTTATTTGTTATGACAGCCAGAATTCTAATTTCAGTATCCATGATTGTTTGAGGCCTTGAAGGTCATTTGAAAGAAGCAAAGTGGTGTGACTTACAGAATATTTGGAGATATTATTGATCAGATATTTGTTAGACTATAGGCAAAACATTCTGGACAATTCAATCCCAGCTCTACATAAACTGAATGAATAGAGACAAATCTTTTTCACATGGCATCACAACAAGCTTTGTGCTTCATTGGGCTGTTTCCCGGTGAAATCCCCTCTTTTGAACCTGTGATTTCTTGGCATCTTCTGTCATTCTCTTCCTACATGTCTAGCCTTGCTAGATTGAAGATATCAGAGAGGAAACCAAGACATCTTTGTTTTTCCCCTACCTAACTCTTTTGCTTATGCACTCCCTATTAACAAGATTGTTTCAGTACACAAAGATGTCTATCTCAGAATTCATTAGCCAAAGAAAAGAAACCACAGAGAAGTTGCTGTGTAAATAAAGTCATGCAGCCATTTCACTTTCAGAAAAGTATTCTGCACAGAGGGGCTGCAGGGAGGGAATTGTTTTGAACATCCCCCATTTTTAAAGCTGGTTAGTTAGCATGGTTCACTTTACTTGAGACAATTTGAATTTCCCCAATGAAATTGAGTTGCCATCTTCTATTTGGTTCTTCCTTTTTCTTTTACTTCCAGTGATCATAAACTCATTTAAAATATTACCTAGGGATTTAAATTGGCCCATTAACCCTTATGGACTGTTTCTGACGCTGATATTTAATTTCTCCTTCACAATAAGACCATGTTCAAATTCTTAGACTATGATTTTCATTGTTATTGTTCTTGATGTTTGAACCAATAAAATAGCCATGCCTCTCTTCTGTTTATGAGACTATGATAAATTCTCAATGTCCAAACATTCTATCTGGCATTCAAAGTTCATCCTCGATGATTTCAACTATTTTTCTAGACTTTTTCCTTATTACTTCCTTAATTTAAAAAATTCTGTATTTATTGGGTACAGGGTTTTGCTACGCAGCTTGGATTCCTAGTGATCCTTCTGTTTCAGCCTCCCCAGTGTTGGGATTAGAGGCATATGCCACAATGCCTGGTTTTGGTAACTCACATGGTGTGCCCGGGGTTCTAGGCTGGCACAGCATGTGGTACCAGTGATCAAACCTAGGTTCTTGTGCTTGCCAGGTAGTCACTTAGACTGCCAAGCTACCTTCCCAGCCCTACTTCCTTAATTTTTGAAAAACCTTCTTTCCAGCGAAATTGATGGAGTCACCATACCTACCCTTCCTCTTTTCAATCCTGAGCCCAAAGGAATTCTGGCTCTGTCATGCTTCTGATATTTAGAATCATCAGAAATAAATGCCTCAGGGACATGCAGGTTAGCTCAGTTGTTTAAGCACCTGCTCCAGTAAAGTAGTCATGTGCTAGTGACCAGGGTTCAATCCCCAGCTCCACAAGCCTTATCTGACCTACATTTAAGGCAGCCTGAGTCAGCCAAAAAGAGAAAAAAGAAAAAAAGAAAGAAATGCCTCAACGAATGGAAGCTATGCTAGAAATTTCGGGTCACTAAAAATTCAATTATGACCATTTACTCATCCATCCATTTATTTATCTGTAAATTAAATACATTTAGTGTCAGGCTTTTTATAAACATGTTTTGAAAAAATACTGTAAGTATCTATGTTAAATTATGACAAATCAGTCATATGTGCTTGATCTGAAGTTACTTTTAATCTTTCAAAGAAAAGATTAAAAGAGGCATATGGAGCAATATGTATAGCTAAGGGTTACATGTGAAGGTACATAGATAATGACTAAATCTTATAAAGAAGGGGAAATTGGTGAGGGAAAGTTTTCTAGGGGACATGATTCTTGGGCTGAACTATAGAATATGAATTAAAGTCTGTCTGAAGGCTATGGGAAGATAGTCCCACTAGACCGGCTGTGAAGACCAATAGGAGGGGCTGGGGAGATAGCTCTGTGGCAAAAGTGCCTGCCTGGCAAGTGCAAGGTCATGAGTTTGAACCCTGGTCCCGCAAAAAAAAAAAAAAAAAAAAAAGACCAATAGGAGCTACAAGCAGTGAAGCTGTTAGAATAACAACTAGATCTCAGTGAACCTTCCTTGTATGTTGGGGAGTTTGGACTTTATTTTGAGAGCAAAGGAAAACCGTTCTAGAGTATTGTGTTTCTGCCTAGGACACCTGGGTGACTATTAGTATTCACAAAAAGAACAATTTAACTACAGCACATTTAGGAGGAAGAATAGCTCTTTTTTGTGTCTATTGGGTTTGGAAGGACATTTTCAGAAATATCTCTAGTTAGCTAATAGCTCTGAAGAATGTAGGTCAGAGACTAAAATCTGAGAGTACACAGTCTGTAAGTTAGTGAAGAGTGAAGAAGTGATTGGAGTTCTCATGAAGATCAGTAGAATGAGAAGAGAAGACAATAGCCTGGAAAACCAACAAAGGGTACTGGGCAAGCTGGTTAGAGTGGTGAGAGTGAACTGGGAGGAGCCACTTGACAGGAACCAAAAGAGAACAAAGCTTGAGGAAGGAAGTTCTCATGCATTCTAAATGCTCTCATGGGGTGGTCTAGTCATATGAATCTTCTTTGACTCTATATTAGCGATCCGGCCAAAAACCAGTAGAATGGGAATTTAAGAGAGTTACAGAGGGAGAACAGGTTGGAAGATTGGCAACCAATATACTGTGCTGTTCTTTCTCTTGTATTGTGGAAGATACTCAAAAGATGTGAGAACATAAGGCATGGAGATAGTCTTGCGGAAAGGGTAAGAGAGTGGATTAGAACAAAGGCTATGTTTTGGGATCAGTAAGAAGAGTATTGTACAGTGTGACTTAGGATGTGCTTCATCTTCACTCTAGGAAAAAGAGCCAGCCCCAGTGGATCTACAGTCTCAGGAGCTAGAGCTGGGATTAAGAGCCTTGTGGAGGACTGGTCCATGTACTGTTGATATGGAGTCAAGAGTGATCCAAGAAACTATTTGCGAAAGGAGACTTGCGATGGATTTTCTCTGAAGCCTCTTTCATTTCTAAAATGTTATGATTCTGTGATTAATTTGCTAAATAAATTAATAGTGCAAACAGTGTTTCAAGAGGAATGTTTAAATTACTTATGAGAACAAACTTTTAAAGTACCCTTAAGCATCATAAAAACATCCACTTCCACAGAAATAATTGATATACCAATTATAAATCTTTCTTCACTGTTTGTTCAAGCAGATTTCCTAGAAACAGTGTTTTGCCACATTTTATTTAACTAGTTCAAGTTCTTGTTTGTATTTCAAAGCCATCAAACTGCATTTCTTTAAACAATGTGTTTCAGCTTGGTCAACCCTCAGGAGAGCTGAATTATTAAAATTTTATATGATGTGCAAGATGGGTTCTTTATAAATTGGTTCATCTCTAGAGAAATGCCCATTGTCTTCTTAATTTAGGACACAGCTGTTAGAATTGCAGACTTCATCAAAAATGGCCACACAGAACCCAGACACCTCTCAGAAACATTTCCTCTCGATGGGCATGGCCTTTGAGGACAAACCACATTTTAAAATGTTTGTGTAACAGGAAAGTGTGGTGTCAAGATGATCAAAACAAGATACAAAATAATATATTTTCACAAAATTTGCATGTACTATTAAAATATCAGAAAGTGAACCTTCAAAATGAGCACACAATATGTAAGGGAGACAACTCTAAGGAAAACACATATAGACTAAATGCACAGATAATCAATAGACTCAACCTTAATTTTATTCTCGTCTTTAAGTTTGAGAATAGCTACAGTGTTCTTTACCACTGTGTAATCAAATGAAACCACTGTTAGTCTGCTTAACCAGTTATTGGATACTTGGATAAAATATATGAGTAAGCCACTCTGAGTTTTAGCTTTCTTAGCTATAAAATTAAGCCCATTAGGGAAAGTCCTGGTAGAAGTTAGATGGGATGTGCAGCCTGGCTTTCTAAAGGAGTGTTTAATCAGAACTTAGTTTTACAGAAGTATAAGCAGGATTCCAGAAGCGCAACAAGTGATGACACCATTTCCAAGGCTAATGTGAGTAGGGACTCTGTGAATAAGCCCCAGGGAGGTGTTGCTGATAGGCTTTGTGAGCTTAATGTAGCTGATCTGTGACAACCTCTGGGAAGAAAAGTTGTATACCTTCTCTGCCTCTTCCCCTCCACCCCTCCTATTTTTGCGTCCAGCTTGTCAAACCACAGATGAAAGGAATCAACTGATGCTTTCCATAGGGACCCCCTTCCCAGGGACAGCAAAGGGAAGTGAGTGGATCTCGAGGATTATAAGGAAGATATACCACTTTGAGTAGAAAAGGTACCAACATCACAAGGTTGATGAAAAGACTAGGGGAAACTGCAGAAGTAGTTAGCATTGAACTTGCTCAGAGTAATTGCTTGCCTTAAAAAGTATTAACATCTATCACTTACAATATGATGAAGCTTTTCTTGGAGGCAGGAACCAGTTGTGCTGGAGCAAATGCCTTGGGAATTCAAGCTGGATGAAAGAAGTGTGTGGAAGGCTGGTCTTTGTGTCATGAGCATGAAGGTGTCTCAAGAATGAGGTCATGCATTAGTTCTTATTATGGTTGTAACAGATTACCATGAATCTAGTAATTTAAAACAACTTGATATATTTTCTTAGAGTTCTGTGATTGAAAATCAAAAGCCAATTTCACTGCGGTGAAAAGTTAAGGTTCCTTCTGTAGACATTTGGGGAGAATCCATTGCCTCAGCATTTTATCTTCTGGAGATGGTCAGTATCTTTTGGCCACGGACCCTTCTCTCATGTCAAAGTATATTATTCTAGTCCCTTATCCCATCATCATAAGGCTTTCTTTCAGACTCAGACCCTCATCGTTCTATTTTAAACAGATTAATGATGATATTTAAGGGAGAGCACAAGATCAATATCCCCACATGGAGATCCTTATTTTAACCACTTGGACAGATCTGGGAGGAGAGCATCATTTAGCTTAGCACAGGAAGAGCTAGGATTTCTGGAGCTAAGTAGAAGTCACTTTCTGTGTGGTTCCTGCAAACTTCTACAGCAGCCAATATCATGGTCTCTGACTTAGTATCCTTAAGAATGAATGACTAGGATGAAGGGTTATATGAAAGTAGTTTATTTTGGAAGTGGGTCCCTGAAAGCAGGAATGTTGCACTGGGGAAAAAAGGACGGACAAAAAACCAACTCAAGGGCACGTTACTAGCTTGATCACTGTAGACAGCTAAGACTCCATCTGGCCAAGACCATCTGAAGAAGCATAGAACATATTCCAGAATAGTTGGCCCAAGACTCTAGTTTCTTCAATCACTGACTAAGAGCTATCCTAAAGGATACTAAACTTTACATTTCTGAGGGGCACATTTACGAGTCCGGGCAAGTTCCCTCAGGTATCCCATGGTACATCACAGAAGTGCTAGGGCCAAGAGCTAGAGACAATGTAAGTATCTGTGTTATACTCACTGTCTATGGCCATACGGCTGAAGAGCAGCCAGAAGAATGTGAGATGAACACAGAGGCTGTCTAGTTCCTTTTGGTACACAGAAAAGATCAAAAATACTTGCAATAGCCTGAAATGCAAGGTTCTTTTTGAACGCTCACTCATGGTTTGCTTCAGAGTCTGGTGGAGAAGTCCAACGTTAACTTTATTTATTTATTTATTTGTTTATTTTTAAAGACACATTTATTCAGCATCATGATCAGGCTAGTACATTTAGCAATCAACAGCATAGGTGCAAAAAAGGTCTATATTAAAATCCTTTGTTGAAATGCTTTACACTTTCCACAGAACAGAAACTAAAATAACCTGTTATGCAATTAGTCACAAATACAGTCCTCGAGTTTTTTGCCCATATGTGTGAGTATGTCTAAAATATGTCTTCTTTGTAGCAGTGAGGCCCTGCCACTACTGTATTTGGCTGAGTTCAGAAATGTGTTGTAACCTGTAGCTTCTCTGTCACTGCTCTGGCTCTCCTCTTCTGTTAAGCTTTGTTTCCTGGAAGTGTTTTTTTTTTTTTTGGTGATACCAGGGATCGAACTCAGCACCTTGTACTTGCCCAGCAAGTACTTTTTCCACTGAGCTATCTCCCCCACCTTCCTGGAAGTGTTTAAAACCTTCTGCCACTGCCATAGCTACTGCTGCTGCTGGAGTCACCATAGCTACCTTGATTTCGTGGTTTGGTAAAGTATTGGCCTCCACCACCATAGGGCCCAGAGCTTCTGACTCCAAAGTTTCCTCCCTTCATGGGTCCAAAATTTGAAGACTGACTGTTGTAATTGCCAAGTTCATTATAGCTTCCACCACCTCCATAATTGCTTCCATCATTACCAGACCCATTGTAGCCATCTCCACTGCTACTATATCCATCCCTACCATGGCTTCTATGAAAGCCACCTCAACCACTGAAGTTTCCTCCATGACAAAAACTGTCACTGCTACCAAAACCACCTCCGCGACCACCACCAAAATTTCCAGAAGCACTTTGACCTCTTTGGCTAGATGAAGCACTAGCCATCTCCTGCTTCGATAGGGCTTTCCTCACTTCACAGTTGTGGTCGTTCCCAGTGTGGTATATTTGAATGACAGTCTTGTTCACAGAATTATGGTCATTACAGGTTACAAAAGCAAAACCCCTCTTCTTTCCACTGCCTCAGTTGGTCATAATTTCAATTACTTTGATGTTTTCATATTGTCCAAAATAATCTTGTAGGTGATGCTCTTCAGTATCTTCTTTAATGCCACCAACAAAGATCTTCACTGTTAAGTGGGCATCTAGTCTTTTTATCTTCACTTTAGATAGCTCTCTTTGATTCCACAACTCTTCCATCCACTTTGTGTGGCCTTGCATTCATGGCTGCATCCACCTCCTCCACAGTGGCATAAGTGGCAAAGCCAAAGCCCCTGGAACGTGTACTGTTTGGGTCTCTCATTACCATGCAGTCTGTGAGTGTTCCCCATTGCTCAAAATGGCTCCTCAGACCCTCATCAGTTGTTTCAAAACTCAGCCCTTCAATGAAGAGCTACTGTAGCTCTTCAGGCTTGCCAGGCAAGCACTGATTCTGCTGAGTTATCTCCCCAGCCCCTCCAACATTAACTTTAGATGAAAGAAATACTGAAATAATTAAATATTCTCTAGGGATCTAATGTTGTACACCTAGTCTGGGAATCAGGGAAGCTTTCTTTGAGAAGTTACACTTGAGCTGAGATTTGACTTGTAATTGGAAGTGAGGTAGGCAAATAGCAGGAACATCATTCTAGGCAAAGGGAAAGATGTGTGAATAATGTCCAAACTAGGAAAAAAAAAAAAAAAACCAATATGCTTAAAGGACTGAGAAAACTGGTGGTGGCTGGACAGAGAAGGAGAATCGACAAAGTGGGAGGGGGTGAAGCAGAGACAGATTATGAAGGATCTGGAGATCTAATGAGGACTTTAAACTGCATCTTTGGAAGCTACTGAAGTCTATTTTTAATAAACAGGAGGTTGAAAAGATCATATGTGCATGTTTAAAAGGCTGCTTGCTTGAGGGAGAGGAGGGGGCAGGCATGTATGCTAGGAGCTAGGTGAGTCAACATGAGAGGTAATGATTGACGCACTGAGGATGGGGGTGCACTGATCATTTATGAATGCAAATGTACCCCAGAGTGGAAGTAAGCAGTGCTCAGAAGATAGTTATCAAGAAATCTCAGTTCAGATACGGACAACAGGTGAGTCAGCAGAGACGATCTGGTCACCAATGAAGGTGCAGATCTTGGTGAAAATATAGAGGAACATTTTAACAGTTTGAACTGCACTAAAGAGAGAAAGACAGACTTGGATTCTAAGCTCCCTGGGAGTATTCTAGCAGAGGCCATCTGGCTAGCTAGGTGTGGTGGAAAATATTTCTGCATTAGCTTCTGAGATCTTTTTCAAAAATATTTCTGAAATACATTCTTGGCAAGGAAACCCTCAGTACGAAGCAAGGGCTCTAGTAGCTATTCTGCTCAGTGAGACAGCCAACATCTTAGTAGACTTTAGTTTCCTAAAGGCAAGTTGAGAGAGAGTGGGAAGGAAGGAAGAAGAAGAGGAGAAAGAGGAGGTAGACAGGGAAAAAGAAGAGAGTGAGCGGGGCAAGGTGGAGATCTCTGGGGACAGAGTTGAAGGTAACATGCAGATTAGCATTTTTCTAGCACAGGTCTTCTTCCAGTGAATTTTTGGGTTGGGATAACTTGCTGGCGGGTTTGGAGGTCTGCTGTATCTGCTGTGGGATGTGTGATAACACTCCTGATCTCTCCATGCTAGAAGCTATAGCATCCCACCTTCACCCCTATTCATTCTTCCCCTTAACAGTTGGATAAAATATGTGCCCCCACTTTTGTGAACCATTTTTCTAGATATTTTCTATTTTTGGTACCTTCATGAGAAACATAAACAAACTAAAGAGCCTAAATTTCTTTTGTTTAACCTCATTATGCACATTACCAACGTATCATTGGATTATTGGCTTTAACCTCCGAAGATTCTTATCTTACTTTTTGATGGTTTTGATTTATAGTATTTTTGTTCAAACAAGAGTTATGCTTTATTACAACTATCAACCACTGAGCTGTAATGGCTCCTGTGTGGAAACTAAGTCAAGTTGAAAAACAAGTTGAGTCAGTCGGCCCTCAGAACTGTGTGTGAATAAAATTTTTATGCAAATATATCTCCATTTTACCACTGAGAGTGAAAAGTTGAAAAGATCAAAAGCCTACCACTGATAAAACACAAATATTCATATTTTTCTCCATTTTTCAAAGATCACAAAAAGTTTAAGAAATTTTCCATGATGCAGAGAAACAAGTTTTACATGACCTAATTAGCCAATATCCTTCTTTCAAAAAGTGATCTAACTATGATTACCGACATGATCCAGTGGAGTCCTCCTGGACTGCTATTAGAGAAAAAGAATTTCAGGAAACTTTGATGGGAGGCATGAAAAGTTTTATGGGCAAGTTAGAAGGCAGGGGAGGGTAGGAAAAGGACTCCAGAGAAAGCGATTGGAATGACTGGTTCACAAAACTACAAGGACAGTTCTTAAGAATATTAGTTGAAATTATCCACGGTCCCTAAGTTCATCATGATATTTGTTCTGATTTTCCCAGCGTTGGAGGAAATGTTATGGCTGCCAGGGCAGGTCAGGTCTCATGCTCATCCTTGCTTAGGTGTGTGTCTGTCTTAGTTCTGTTATGGGGTGGGTGATTGCTCCTGCTTCACTGTAAAGTGGTCTGCAAGGCTTTGTTTTTCCTGCATTCTGAGGTGATTATAGGTCTGGTGGCATCCTGACATGGGTCTGGAGTCTGGAACTGGACATTGTGAAAGCTGCTAAATGAATCCCTGGAAATTACTTTAGTTACTTTCTCTTTTGAGATCCTGTCTTGAAGGGCCATGACACACACTGGGTGAACATAGGGCTAACAAACTGTGTAATACAGACATGCCCTCATCAGTTAGCTTGTCTATGTGCAGAGTGCGATAGGCATCTGCCCCCAAATTTCATTGTAATAAAGGAAACAATGAACATACTGTGATGTAGTATGTCCATCTTCAATTCATTTTTAATACCTTAGTGGAAACTGTAAATTTTTTTCTCAATATGCAAATCTGATCATGTTTTAAGGCTTGTTATTGGTTTCCCATTGCTCTTAGGCAAGGACTATTGCTCTTATCAAGGCCCCTGCCAGTCTCTTTCATCACATCTGAAATCATGAGCACACATCTGAGCTGTGTGCTTCTTCTTTACCAGTCTTTTCACAACTTTTTGGATCTTCCATGTTTCCTCCCATCAGAAGGCTCTGCACATGTTCTGTCCTTTGTCTGGACAGAAGATCTTCTACAACTTCTTCAGTCTGGTTAGTTTATTCTCATCCTTCAGATCTTGGCTCAAGCAATATTTGTCTATATAAAAGCTTCTCTGACCAACTTCCATTGAACATATGAACAAGCAGACACCTTGTTGTCAAATAATCTCATAGCCTTACATACCTTTTCTTCTTCATCTTAACTGCATTTGTAACTCTCCATTTACATATGTACTTATGTGATTTTTATCCACTTCTTCCACTTAGCTGTCATTTCCAGGGAGCAGAAACTATATACTCTTTTCTTACCAGTGTATTCTCACCATCCAACATGGTTGGTTCTCGAAGAATGCTTGCTAGAAGAATACAGTAAGCAATCAATTAGTCAATCAATTGTGACAGGCCACCATTCACAGATGCCTTCCTACTTATAACTTTTTGATTTTACAGTGGTACAAAAGTGATATTTATTCAGTAGAAATCAGACATTAAATTTTGAATTTTGATTTTCCCTAAGTTCATGGCATGCAGTAGATATTCTTTCATAACACTGGGCATTGTTAGGAAGCCAGAGCTCTCAGTTAGGGACTCAGTCACCTGGTAAGCAACCAGAACTCTACAATGGACTGTGTGGTTGAGTTTCAGTGTCAGTAAGTTAGGTGCATTAAATGTATTTTCAGCTTTACTGGGATGTGACCCAGTTGTAGATTGAAGATGTGGCACAACAGAATTCAGAAACTGTGGCCCTCTGACCTGCTTTCATAAATGAAGTTTATTGGGACAGAGGCACACCTACTTGTTTGCTCTTTCCTGTGGCTGATTATCCTTTATAACATTGGCATTGCATGGACACAGACTATATTGCCTACTGAGTCTAAAGTACATACTGCTTGGTCTCGTACAAAAAAAAAAAAATGCCCTCTTTTCATGTCAATCATTTATTTCTTTTTTGGCTCTTTGGTTAGTTGTTATACAATTGAATCTCAGGAAATCACAAAATAAAATAAGGTGAATATATATTTTCATTGATCACTCAGTAATTGCTTGCTAGGATGGTAATCACTCAGTGAGCATTTGGTAAGTATCTCCTATTGGGCTGCAGACATCACCCTATGAAACCCTGACAGCACTTCATTCTACTTAAAAAAAAGTGTTCAGTTTACTGTGATTTCCCAGAATCATGCAACTGACGCAGACAAATATAGGCCAGTGTCAGCTTTCGTTCTGTTTGATTTAATCATTATCTTGGTGGTGGTGAGACTGAGAGATGGCAACAATTTATATGTGAAATGCTTCTGGTGCCTTAGTCGTTTGGATGGTCCAAATGGTGTAGGTCAGTGGGCTAACATGGACAGCTAGTATAGTGGCAGAATACCTGGAAAGCAGTAAGAATGCACTGTGGCTCTCATTTGTTTTAGGTGGTGTTGGGCAAAGGTCCATATGACAGGGGCCTTGAAAGCAAAAAGTAAAATGGACTAGGAACAGCTGAATAGAGAACTCAGATGCAGAAGTAGCAGAGAGAGCATTAGAAGGACATACCTGTGGATCCCAAGAGTCTAAAGAGCTTATAGATCAGATTTGACAGCGACAAAATGACAGGCAAGAGAATTGGGAAGTGGAGATGGAGGAACAAAATCCAAGAATGAAAAACTTGGAAATGGAGTCAGAAGGTAGAGTCTATGTCATATGGGCTTAAAATCCTTAGGCAAGGAATCTGGGCAGTCACACATTGAGATCAAAGCAAAGGATCTAAGAGAACAAACAGCTATGGAATGCAGAGAGAGGATTATAGCTTGCTGGGAATGTGGCATTCTCAAAGCCCCTTGCCCAAGACCAGAACCAGATTCTCAGAATCTAAGTACCTAGGTATGAAGAAGAGAGAAGTAATTTTATCTTCCAACTCCCTAGCTTAGGAAGGTAAGACAATTGTTGACAGAATTAGAAAACCAAGATTCTAGTTCAGTGTTTCTCTGAGTCAAAGGGTTTTTGTCTTACCTTTCACATCTAATTCTTTTTTTTCCCCCTCACATCTGCCTTCCTGACCAATGCCTCCACTGCCCTAATTTGGTTTATTGATACCTTTCCAACTCTTCCTTGTTCAGAACATCCCTCTACCATTTACCATTGCAGGTCATCATATATTTTGCCCACATTTCTTAATCATGGCCAAAGTCTATTTTCCTTTGCTCCTAAAAGCTTTGTCCAGTATTACCACATGAAAAAAAAATCCATTCTTCTAATAGAGTCTAGTCAAGCGTCATGATTTTTCAGTAGCATTTTCAGATTTCCTTCCCTTTTAAAAGAATTATCTCCTCTCTATGCCTATGGTACCCCCTTCATAGACATTTCATAAAAGTTTTACAGATTTCCGTTCCTCCTAGAATTAGGATAAAAATAAAGCTGGACTATGGTTTCTAAATTCCTGCAGAGGTCCCATTCCATTTTGTCAATCTTGTGCTCAAGTTTTTCCTATCATTCCCTGGCCTTGACAGAGCCGCCTAGACAGTTCTTTCTCTTCTCTTTGTCTGGATAATCCCTAGAGTTCTTGCAGGTCTCATCTAGTCATTTTTTGGGTTTTATATCTAGATCAAAATCTGTATTGTGGGTTCTGTTGCCACTGGCTCATATTTCCAAGAATCCAGCTCAGAGTTAGTACTGAGCACACAGTTCTAAATCAATATTATATTTGTTTGTATTGGTGTTTTTTCTCTTGCTCCAGTTGGCAAGCTCCTGGGAGGCAGGGCTATAGCTTACTCTTTTATCCTAGCAGTAGGTATTTTAGCATGTGATGTACAATGGGTGCTTAATTAATGAGTTAATGTGTTTTGAGTGATACTGTATTGCATTTCAGTATCATAGACTGTCAAAGAGATTCTTTGATGACAAAGGTGGCAAGATAAGAATGTATTTGCGAAAAGAATGTGTCCTCATAGAAGTTGTGTATTACACACTTTTTTTTGGTCATCTCATAGCCTGAAGTATACCTCTTTTATGGTGCTCCTCTTCTGTCCCTGACACATGGGTTATCCATGTGGCACCCTCAGTAAGTGACTTTTTTTTTTTTTTGCTTTAAACTTCAC
>PVKN010008987.1:0-24358 GCA_004027915.1 Capromys pilorides
ATTGTGGTATGGCATTTGCTAATAACTGAGTATTAAAATGAGTCATTTAATTACTAGAATGGGGATATACTCTCAAAAACACATGGCCCTCAGCCCTTGCACTTGCCTCTGCATGATTTTTAACCTGTACAGCAGCTTTTATCACTCCATAACTTAATTTTACCTCAGATTCTGTTGTTTAGAATGAGCAAAGTCAAATTCATTAATTCCTTCAACAAATATTTATTACCTGTCTGCATGTGTCAGGTGCTATTGTGGCACCAGGAAAACCATAGTGAGCAAACCATCGGTCTGCCCTTCAGGGAGAGCAGAAAGAAAGTGATGTTATGGCCGTGTAACAAACCAGGTGGCACAAGTACCATGAAGAAATGTGATGGCGAGGAGACCAGCTGGGCTCTGGAGTGATGTTCGGTGGAGTTAGTATCCTCTAAGATTTGAGCAGGGGCCTGAGGCAAGACAAGGAACCACATAGTGTATTATTAGGGGGCAGTTTAGAAAATGGTTCTTTTCATCCAGTCTCATAGATTTCATCAGACTTACTGAAAATGCTAGTAAATAAAATTAATTAGTAGAAAAAAAATTCTTTGGCTTCTCGTTTAGAAATGTTCTCTCTAATGTAATAGAAACTGCCTGCTTTTTTTTCCAGCTTTCCTTGGAAGAGTCTTGGAAGAGCTTAGCACTTGGTCTTTAGGCTGGTGCTTTTCAGCTCTAAGTCAGAATGTGTCCAGTAGAGGTTGCCATATAGCTCAGTGGACGATAGCTCCTGCTTATGCAAATACAGGATCCAGGGTTTGATACCCAGCATGTGGTGCCAGTCCTGCCTCCAGGGCACAGTGTGATTAAGACTAGGTGTGGTGGCATGTGCCTATAATCCCAGCACTTGGGAGGCTGAAAACAGGAGGATCACTATGAGTCCAATCTGTGTAGTGAGACCCTATAGACCCTGTACTAAATACATTAAAAAAAGATTATCCAGTAAATACCATAGTTCTGGTGGAATAGAATATATTAACTTTACTCAAGAAATGACTACGATTTCTTCACATTTATTTCCTGAAAGATAGAATACCAAGTAAACTGACTATATTCTTGTGCATAATTTCTTCTGTTTTTATTTACCGTCCCATTACATTCCTTTAAAAACTGCTTGAAATATATAATAGAGCTAAGAAACGTAAGTTGCCTTGTTAAAGAGGAAAAAGAATCCTGAGGGCTACGATCCCCATATGTAGAAGTGGCTCAGCTCTCTGCCAGTATCAATGGAGGGATGAAGTCCATTTTCTCTGTAGCCAGCTAGCTCTCTTGCTGTTCAGAAGCCTCTTCTCCTGTCCCCTGTTAGCTGATCATTGTGGCCCATGTCTGTTGACTTGTTCAGGTGATGATATTTGAACTGGCTCGCCATGTGCAGTCATTTCTGGTCGAGCATAACAAGCCCCCTCCTAAGTCTTTCCATGAGGAGATGCTGGAAAGGCGAGCTCAAGAGGAGCAGCAGAGGCTATTGGAGGCCAAGCGGAAAGAGGAGCAAGAGGTAAGACCTGCCTCCGCTGCAGCACTGTGGGGGTCTGGCAGCTTCGGTGGGTCTTTATTCTGTCTCCGTCCATGAACAAACGTGTCTACGAGTCTTGCTCAGTGTTTGTCTCAAGACATGTGGATGTATGAACGCATGTCTGAGAGTCACATGTCTGTGACTGGTTCCCTTCCAGAAATCATCATGCTGCCCCTCAGAGCCTTCATGTAGGGCTTAAAAAAAGAAAAAAGAGAAATAGGTGTGGTGGCACATGCCTGTAATCCTAGCTCTCAGGAGGCTGAGGCAGGAGGATTGGAGGATCACCATGAGTTTCAGGCCAGCCTGGGCTCCACAGTGAATTCAAGACCATCTTAGACTATAGCTAGACCTTCTCTTGAAAAACAGCAAAGAAAGAGAGAGAAAAGAGAAAAAAGGTCTGTTAACTACGCTTTCTATAGTCTTTCTGAGCTTACCAAGCTTACAACAATTCACTCAGTTTGAATGCTACATGTGGTGTATGTTACAGGGGATTGAACCCAGTGTCTTCACTCTGAGCTCTATTCCCATCCTGTCCCAGACCACTTATTTGGTTTAGTTTAGTTATTTTATTTTATGTTTATTTGTTTATTTATTTATTTATTTTTGCAGTGCCAGGGATCAAACTCTGGTGCCTTGTGCTTGCTAAACAGATGCTTATGCCACTGAGCTATATCCCTAGCCCACCCCACTCCCTTTTTAAGTTGTTTTTTTTTTTTTCAGTACCAGGGGTTGAACTCAGGACCTTGTGCTTGCCAGGCAAGTGCTTATTCTACTGAGCTATCTCCCCAGCCCCTTTTTTTGTCTTTTGAGACAGGACCTCACTATGCAGTTCAGGCTGACCTTGAGCTCACTTTTATAGCCCAGGCTGGTCTCGAACTCACACCCATTCTCTTGCCTCAGCCTCCCAAGTGCTGGGATTACAGGCAAGCACAACCACGCCCAGATCTGCTGTATTTTTAGAATGTTTCAGTATATGTAAGTCAAGCCTGCCCTTCCCTACCTCTCCAACTGCCACTGTTTTTTCCATTCATTATTCTCACCCATTTAATCTTGTAGGTGCGATGTCAGACTTTTCTCAAAGTCAAAACAAAACCCATAAACCTTGGATTTTCACTGAAATAGCACCAAACTTACATATTTATTTAGCAGTCAACATCTTGGGCCGGGGAGATAGCTGAGTAGAATAAGTGCTTGCCTGGCAAGCACAAGGTCCTGAGTTCAATCCCCAGTACTGCAAAAAAAAAAAAAAAGAAAGAAAAAGAAAAAGAAAAAAGAAAAGTTAACATCTTGATATCATTCAGATTTCCCATCCAGGACTGTTTCCACGTTCATTTTGATCTTGGTGAGGTGTTCTGGTTTTCTCCTCATAGATCCTACTATTCCTTACAATTACTTCTAAGGTTTTGTTTTTTCCTTCTTTTTTAGGTTCTTGTACCTGACTCTCATTCTTTCTGGTTTGTTTTCTTCACAAAATGTTTGTTAGCGCTTCTTCTCAGCCACACCTATTTTGCTACTGTTTATCCCTTAGGGGATTATGTCGTCTTATCATCATTTATGGTATACAGTTCTTTATTTTTAGAAGATAATGGATATTTAGCTCAGAATCTTGTTTTGACACAGTGCCACGGCTACCTATGTGTTCGGGGTATGTTTTTACACTTTCTATTATTTTATTCTTTATCATAGTTTCTGGTGACTCTTAATAGTTTTGTTTCTTATGTTGAATTTTAGGGAACTAATAAAAAAATGAGCTGAGACCATATTACCATTTTTAGTGCTTAAAAGATTGACTGCAGAATGCAGATGACTGGAGCTGGGCCGTCATCACCCCTGGCTGGTGCTGGGGACAGCGCCACTGACCTGCAGCAAACCAGCACTGGACCTCATGGCAAAGAAAAGCCATAGAGCCAGTTCACTGTAGAAGACAAGCAGGTGTCAGAGAGGATAGGAAGAGTAAGAACTGGCAGCATGGCTGCAGTGGACACCCCTCTGCTGTGGGTAGAGGGGTGAAGCATGGCCAGTAGTGCCCTCCCTGCCGTCTCCAAACCTCAGCCAAGAAGCCATTGCCAAGGACCCTCTCACCGCATTCTGCACTAGGCTCTATATATTCATACCTCTTAGGAAGAAAGGGCTTAGGTTATTTAACTTTCCAAAGATTGTGCAGCTTCATAATTTATACATTGTATGGATTTCAGAGATTGGCATCTGATGGTGGCTTGATTTATTTCAGCAACGTGAAATCCTTCATGAGATTCAGAAGAGAAAAGAAGAGATAAAAGAAGAGAAAAAAAGGAAAGAAATGGCTAAGCAGGTATTCTATGAATTTTGCTATACTTTGTTTTGCTAATGATAAATGTTTTTACTTCCATTGATATTTTACCTTCCATATTGCTATTAGTAACAAAGTTTAAAACAAATCACTGAAAACAATAAACAGTCCCAAAATTTAAATTATTGTGTATTGAAAATCCCCCCAAATAAGTGGAAAATTGAGTTATAGATCATCATGAGATGACTCCGGCTTTTATACTTACAGTAACTTAGGAAAGTCTCTCCTACTCAGCAGTGGACACACAGATGCAAAATAAACACAAAGAAAGAAAGTTCTACACATAAGGAGCTCTGGGACGACCAGTGTTTTCTGTGAAACAAAAGACCAGGAGTCCAAAAGCTCAGGGATTGTATTGATGTCAATCAGGGAGGCGGGCAGAGGTTGTTTCAGAGTACCAAGGAAGAGAAACTTCGCAGGCACGGACTGTAAGGAGAAACAGAGCAATGTAGTCCCAGGTCCAGAGGCTCTCCAATCAGCAATACTAGGGATAGCGTCACGTGTGCAAGGCTGGTGCCTTTACTGCCAAGAAAGTCTAATTCTTTTTGAGTCACACGGCGTTATCTGAGATGTTATCGCATGTCTTTGCCCAGGAATCACACAGGCTGTTGCATGAGCCCCCCATTCCAGCCATCAGCAGTGGAGTTGGAGGGAGCATAAGTCTTGCTCTACTGGACACATTGGCAGCCAGACTTAGTCACGTTCTGATGGCCGACTAAGGGAACATCTGCTTCCATGTAGACAGTTCTGTGTATCTCAGTGAGCAGGGTTGAAGTAAAGGGCAGGTAAAGATCAGGGCAAGGAGCTTTGTTTCTCAGGAGAGTACAGCTTTGCAGCCTCTCACAATAACTTACCAAATGAATCCAAGTAGAGGAGACTGAAGTCCTGACAATGAACATGAACTGGAATTCTTTTTTTTTTAAAAGTTTATTTTATTTTATTTTTTTAAACCTCATTTATTTATTTATTTGTGTTCTAGCCGGCTCAGCTTGCCCTGGGGGTGGGGCTGGCACAGCATGTGGTGCCGGGGATCAAACCTCAGTGTCTGTGGCTGCCCAAGCTTGCCCAAGCAGGCGCTCTAGACCACTGAGCCATCTCACCGGCCCCGTGAACTGGAATTCTTAATACTCCAATATAAAACTATTTATACTGAAGAGTGAGTAGAAAGTATGTATGCACCTGAAATTTCATCCAATGAAGGATGACCAGACTCAGAAGCAGTGGTGCTTTTTTCTTTATTTTCCCTTATTCTTGCTCAGTCAGAAAAAGTAAAACATTTTTAGAAAAATTTTTTGCTCATTCCCTGTCTTAGGGCTATTACATTTAACTTAAGGGACACTACTGGTGTATCAAGAAATGGCACCAGTTGTGCCAATAAGCACAACTTAGCTGAGTAGTACTTGTTGCTGCTTGGCTATGACCTAGCCAGTTGACACAGTGTGACTCATTTTCCTCATACCTTACAAATATAACTGATGGTACTTTTCTTTGTGCTTTTCTTTATTTAAGGCAACAGACAAATATACTGTCCTGTGTGAAAATACAAAGCTATATACAAATATAAAACATTGTTTCTGCTTCCACCAGCTTTCCTTTGTGTTGGATCTGCTGTCCTGTCAAGCATAATTCTCTAAAAATAATAACCTGAACTTGAGTTCCTAACTTAGTGCATATTTGGTAGGAAAGGTTTAAATTTTCTTACAGTTGAGCTCAAATGTATTGTATACATTCACCTTAAATAAAATTTGCGCTTTATATGGAATTGAAAACTAGATACTATGCTCATTTCCCATTTTTTTTTTACTCATACCTAAATTGGATTTTACAATTTTACTCTCCTAGGAACGTTTGGAAATTGCTAGTTTGTCAAATCAAGACCAAAGCTCTAAGAAAGACCCAGGAGGACACAAAACACCTGCCATTATGCACGGAGGGTCTCCTGATTTTGTAGGAAATGGTAAACACCGTGCAAACTCCTCAGGAAGAGCTAGGTAAGTCCCTAGGATTTGTGATCTGGGAAAATTAAGTAAAGTAGAAAATTAAAACAATTTACAGTGAAATTTTCAAATAGGACTCAATAGCTTTTTGAAAGCCTGTGTATCTTAATATGTTAATTGTATAAAGTCAAATTTTCACTATAATGTTTTCCAAGTATCTTTAATGAAGCCAGTTTCATATTTCAGACCCACTTAAAACAGCCTATAACACGTTACAATCTTATCGGTATCATTTGATTTAACTTGTTGTGATACACTTAGTAAATGTTGCCATTTATCTTCCATCTTGTATGTTTCAGTCTCCAGCCCCTTAGATCTAACCATGGGTGTGGGCACACTCCAGAATGGGCACAGACAGAGCCCCCTTTTTGTAGAAGGGCCCCCACTTCTTGCTGGGCTCTCTTCATTGTTGTGGAGGCAGACTGATTGGTTGTTCCTGTCACGGGAGGTCACCCACGAGACCCTGCTTCTTCCTCCATATCCTTTCCCACTAGACAAACTTCCTTGTCTGTTTTTCCCTTGTAGTAGCGAGGAATTGTAGTACAGAAACCATTTAGGAATGGTTAAGTTATTAAATAATGTAGAAACCTCAGCTTCTTAAGATATATCTCAGGAGATTCTAAGCAACATTCCAAATAATTCTATGAAAAGAAACATTTTCAGTGCCAAGCTAAAGGGCTATATGATATTAATGTTTACCTACTATTAGGGTAAACTGATTTTTTTCTTACTATTTCTGTTAACAATTCCTTTCTGACTAGGTTACGGCTTCCTTGTAACACTACCAAGTTAGACTGCTTTGGCAACTAGGCTTCTAGTACGCAACAAGTTGTTGGAGAATTTCAATAGAAAGTATTTGGCAAATTCCTGTTGTGTTAGGAGTAGATAAATGAGAATCAAATCTTTTCAGATAGGTAGAAAACAAATTTTTATTTTTTTTTATTTTTAAATTTTATTTATTTATTTATTTGTTTGCTTGTTATATTTGTTTGTTTCTTTCTTTCTTTATTTTTTGTGGCTGGCTCAGCCTGCCCTGGTGGTGGGGCTGGCGCAGCATGTGGTGCTGGGAATCGAACCGCAGTCCCTGCAGTTGCCTGAGCTTTCGTAAGCAGGCGCTTTAGACCACTGAACCATCTCGCTGGCCCCAGAAAACAAATTTTTAAAGTGTAAACATTTTTGTATTTATGGTTAACTGTAAACTATGGAGATCCAGTATTAGAATTTTTTTTGAGATCAGTGATAGCAAATTTATTCAAGACAGGTGAGAGAGTCTCTTTGCCCTTGATATGAATGGAATAACTTGATGTAAGCCCTGTAGAATGGCATCGCAGATAAAACAACATTCTATCAGCTTACAAGGACAAAGGCAAAGAGGTAGTTTCCCTCTATTTCATTTCTTGTTTGCCAAGTTTGTTGCACAGATATGTGTGGAACTGCACTCCCACTGCATTGCCTACTGACTGGGAAAGAGTGAGTGTTTCTTAAAGAATAGTTCTCATGCTTCCTTAGTTAAGAAGTAAAGTCTTAGCTGGATGTGGTGACATCTGCTTGTAATCGCCACACTTGGGAGAATGGGACAGGAGGATTGCCTTGAGTTTGAGGCCAGCCTGGGCTACATAGTTGAGTTTAAGGCCAGTCTGAACTACATAGCAAGACACTGTCTCAAAAAACAAAGAAGTGGGGCCGGCGAGATGGTTCAGTGGTCTAAAGCGCCTGCTTAGGAGGGCTCAGGCAACTGCGGGGACTGCAGTTCGATCCCCGGCACCACATGCTGCGCCAGCGCCACCACCAGGGCAGGCTGAGCCAGCCACAAAATGAATAAATAAAGAAACAAACAAATACAACAAGCAAACAAATAAATAAATAAAATTTAAAAACAAACAAACAAAAAAAAAACAAAGAAGTAAAGTCTTTGATATGTACCACATCACATGGTTAGCTCTTTATTTTTTTCTTTCTCATTTTTTTCCTTTTCAGTTTTCAAGGCTCTAGATACCTAATTTAGTCTTCTAAAATGAGTTATGTCAAATTTTCTCTCCTTTGTAAGATGTAGTTAGTATTATTTGACTTTTTTTTTTTGAAAATCCTTTTATCCTTAGTAGGTTAGACAACGCCATAGCTACTAGGTCAAACTGATAACACAAGCAATGTTTCTATTTCTTTTTTTTTTTTTTTTCTTTTTTGTTTGTTTTGTTTTGGTTTTGGGTTTTTTTTTTTTTTTTTTCATGACCAGGGTTCAAACTCACAATCTTGCACTTGCCAGGCAGGCACTTGTGCCATGGAGCTATCTCCCTGACCCCTGTTTCTATTTCAAACTCATAAATACTCCATATTCAGAACAGATCGTTGATAGCAAGACCCATGTCTTGGTTCACATTGGGAGGGGTTTCTTATGAGGTTCAAAAGCTATTTTACTTGTGAACAAACAAGTAAACCAAAAGGTTCTTATAAGCCCACCTCTTTTTTGATTGGGGGGGGCAGGGAAGCTCACCCTGGGGATGGGGCTGGCATAGCATGTGGTGCCAAGGATCAAATTTGTAGTCTCTGTGTGCATGTCTGAGCTTGCCTAAGCAGATGCTTTAGACCACTGAGCTATATCGCCAGCCGCAAGCCCAGCTCTTAATGAATACCATGTAAATTGTATGAGCTTTATAGATGGACAGATCTTTTAGGTAAAAACAAAAGATAATCAGTGGCGTTGAATTTTGCCTTTTTATTTCTTCCTGTCAAACTCTGGTAAAATTCTTATTTTATCCTCTAGAATTGTTCCTGCAATCAAACTATCCTATACTACATTTGTCGCTTAAACTTACTTTAAGTTATTTTTAAACTTACTTTTACTGTTTCATTAATCCTAATTATCTTTTTCTTATAATTCTTAACCCTGTGTTTGTATGAATTAGTCATAATGGGATGATTAATATTCTAAAACCCCACTACACCAAGTGTTCACTCACAGTAAAGAACATTAAGATGGCTTAGGCTAAAATAACCATTAGCATTCTCTGCTAGAGGTACAGAGTGGATGTGAAGGTGTTGCTAGATATTTTATGTAAATCAGTATATTATTTTGAACCTTTGCTTTATCCTTTTCTCTGTAAATCTTAGAGTGTTTCTGTTTGCACAAATAACTTGAGAAATAGAAATTTGAACAGGATGACAATATACTAGTTATTTGCTGGGTTTAGAATTTGTGGACATGTGTAAAATATAGTCTTATCACAATACATAGTTTTGTCATTGATGAAGGATGGTTTGGGGAAGAAGCTGGAAGCAGAGGTTTTTGTGTGTACCCAAGAGAAGGTTGGAGATGACCTCCAAGAGCAGGGAAAAATGGAGAGAAGAACGCAGTAGCTGAGAGCCAGTTAGACACAGGAGCTAGGAACCTCAAGAAGCTCACCTGTTTTTCACCAGCCAGAGTTGAAGAATCAAAAGAAGAAAAAAAAATCAGGTTGATTGGGAGGCTGAGGCAGGAGGATCAGTGCGAGTTTGAGACCAGCCTGGGCTACAAAAATGAGCTCAAGGTCAGTCTGAGCTGCATAGCAAGACCCTGTCTCAAAAAGACAAAAAAAAAAAAATCAGGTTGAGTGTAGGTGGGAGGAGGGTAGTGTTATTGACATCACAGCAGTATGAGGAGTAATTGGAAGGCTCAAGAAGTCAAGGCAGCAAGTGCAGAAGTTTCAGTAGGAAGAACAAGAGTGGATGGGTGGGGCAGGATTGAAGGCAGGGAGTATGGGGACAGGGGTAGATTGACTAACCCTATGGGGAGAAGCTAAATGATGGGCCAGGACCTTGAAGAGAAGGTAAGGAAAGGAACTGAGGATATTCCCTGTGGTCCTTGCTCAGTCTTAGCCCAAAAGGAATGGGGCCAATACCCAGTTACTTTGTAGATGAAGCAATAGGAATTGTGTACTTTACTCTTCATGGCCTCACATTTTTAGTGAAAGTAAAAGCCAAGACCATACTTAGAGTGGGAAGGTGATCTCATGGAGCTCTGTCCAGGTGCTGCATCAATTATTTCCTCTACATGTCCATTCATAACCATCAGAAGCGCTCCTCTCTTTTTTTTTCAAAGATTTTTTTTTTCCTTTTTTCTTTTTAAACTTTATTTATTTATCTATGTTATGGCTGGCTCAGCCTGCGCTGGGGGTGGGGCTGGCGCAGCGTGTGGTGCTGGGGATCGAACCGCAGTCCCTGCTGTTGCCTAAGCTTGCCAAAGCAAGCGCTTTAGACTGCTGAGCCATCTCACTGGCCCAGAATCTCTCTTATCTCATGATAAGAAACTGGGAGGTAAACTCTGTAGAGATGAGAAGGAGACCTAGGAATGAGGAGAGACAGAAAGGGGAAGGAAAGAGGAAGGAAACCAAATCAAAATGTGATAAGTGTATGTACCAGTTCCCCATGATGAATATACACTAATAAAAGGGATAATTTTAAACAAAGGTTTCTCCCTTGTTTCACTACAACTCTCCCCCCAATTTGTTATTTTTACATTATAATCTAGCTTCCAAGCTATTGCTCCCCATCCAGAAGCAGGGATGGAGGTAGGGTTGAGTATTTTGGAGAAGTCATGGAAGAGACACTGATAGGAAGTATCTCCCAAAGGCAAGTGAAAGAATGAATGAGCATTCAAAGGTTGGGGGCCAAGTGGGAAACTTGGCAAATACTCCCAGGGGCTATAAACCCTGCTGTTTTGGAGCTTTCTCCAGACAGACAGATAGATGCATGCATGGGAAAGAGCACATATGGAGTCATTGTGGAATTCATCTAAATCACCACTGGCTAGTAGAACTTTCTATGGTGATGGCAATGTTCTGCACTTATGCTGTCCAGTATTGTAGCCATGGATATGTGTAGTGATTGACTATTAAATGCAGTTAATATTCTTGAACTGAAATTTAAATTTAAATACTCACAGGTGGCTGGTAACTGTTGTATTGGACAACACAAGCCTAGAGTGAGGGGATTATAAATCTCATGTAAGGAAGGCACCAGTCAGAAGTCAAGGAGTTGAACAGCCTCCCCAATATCACCTTCTGCTTCATTCTCAGCAGACTCAGATATTGGACTGTGAGTGGGCAAATCAACAGGAGAAGGTGGAGGGGCAAGAATTTCCTATGTTAATCTTAAACTAAAGAGGGAAAAAACATTGTCCAAATTTATTTTTAAGGCGAGAACGTCAGTATTCTATATGCAGTAGTGAAGATTCTCCCGGCTCTTGTGAAATCCTGTATTTCTGTATGGGTAGTCCTGATCAGCTCATGGTGCACAAAGGGAAATGTATTGGTGAGTAAATCAGCTAAATTCCCTTAAGTTATTATAATGGCTAAGATTAAACTTGAAAGAACAGCACAGGAAAAAAAAAAACACATTGTGAAAACCCATGTGGTTGAAGGAAGACTGTTAAGCAGGTAGTTGCTTATTTTAGTTCCTACTCTTCATGACAAAAAATGAGAAGTTACTAAGAAAGCAGTTGATATTGTTGGAAATTTTGTTAGCCTAAAGATAATTCTGAAGTTATCATTGTGACTTTCTATGCTTTTTGAAACAACTGGTTGAAATGAGACTTTTATTTTAAGTGAATCTCATACTGATAAAACGTACATAATAAAATGAATTCTGTTGCCTATTATCTTGAGAAGTCTGTTGTCCTTCTGATGAGTTTTCCTTTATGAGTGATTATGGTTTCTTTAATAGCTTTTAATTTTCTGTTCTTGTATTAAATTTCTGGAATTATAACTATTTCATTCCTTGGTATAGATTTTTTTTCTGGTCATGGCTATTTGGATTTCTATATGGCTCTCTTAGCTGTATGTCAAGTTCTTTGTTCATACTTAGAACACTTTCTCCTATTACTTCTGTGTACAGATCTTTTATGTCCTTTGTGCTATTTTCTGATTCTTCATTGATTCCAATATTCTTCTATTAGTCTTCTTCACATCTAGCAGCTGTTGGATTTTTTGTGGTCCCCTGCTACTTTTTAAGGAGTCTTTCATTTGATGATCACCAGCCTCAGTCCTATCTTTTTTTGCGCAGTACCAAGGATCAAACTCAGGACCTTGCACTTACCAGGAAGATGTTTATGCCACTGAACTATATCCCCAGCATGAATCCTGTTTTCTAAATCTGGTATTTTGTCTTCACATTAGTTCACTCTGCTATGTATACTTCCAATAAAATTTTTAATCTTCTGGAATTCTATTTGAGTCTGTATTATGGAATCTACTTCTTTTCTATGTTGGGCTTTCATGGTTCCATGTCTTTCCTAAGCTCCTCTAATTGTTTTTTCATCTGTATTTATTCTAGATTCACTAACCACCTCTTTCATTGTGGTCATCATTTCTTTAATTATCTGTTTTGTTTTTGTCAAGAGACTTATTGATCTGTCTTGTTACTTACACTGCCACCATTCTTATTCTTTTTTTTTTTTCCTCTCGGAACCAGGAATTGAACTCAGGTCCTTGTGTTTGCCAGGCAAGCACTTACTCTCCTGAGCTATCTCTCCAGCCCCTGCCACCATTCATAAAATTAAAATCAAAGCTTTTTTTTTTTCTTCTACTTCAGTGCCCCCTTTGAAGTGCATTGGGCAAGTTGTGGGTTGTCCAAGTAGCCACTGGTTACTGGTTTATTTTGTGCCATCTCATTTTCTATTTTTGCTGTTTATTTGTTTTCTATGTTGAGACTTACAAATTGTTTATTGTAGATAGCTTTAGTACTAATATCAGGACCTCTTTAGGAAATGACTACTTTTCAGAGATGTCTTCTAGGCATAGCTCCTATGGCTTTTGAATCTGTCCCAAGATCCTGCCTCTTCAGTTTATTAGGGATGAATGGTTGCTCCCTGCTTGGCCTAGCACCTAGCTTGGTGCAAGACTATAGTATTGTCTATAACCCCTAGAAAATATTAATGTTGCCATACAAGGAAGAACAACTGATGACAACCATGTCACACTCTGGCTAAAGTAGTATAATCAGTAATATCAATAACATTAAGCACAGACTAGAAAAATGACAAGATGTTGTAGCTACTACTTTTTAACTTTTTTTTTTTTTTTTGGTCTTTTTGAGACAGGGTCTTACTATGCAGTTCAGGCTGACCTTGAGCTCTCTTTTGTAGCCCAGGCTAGTCTCCAACTCACACCAGTCCTCCTGCCTCAGCCTCCCAAGTGCTGGGATTACAGGTGTGCACTACCATGCCCAGCTCTATAGGAGAAATTTTAAAAGGGATAAGAAGAAAAAAAAAATAGAGAAATAAAAGAGAAAGAGATTAGAAGCAAGGCTGAGGGGCAAAGGAATTTTACCTAAGCCTTGGAAAAATGGGGAAGGAAGGAAGGAAGGAAAAAAGGAAAGAAGGAAGGAAGAAGAAGGGAGGGAGAAAGGGAGGAAGGAAATTAGAAACAATGCTCATACTCCTGAACAAAACAAGCAAACAATAATCTAGAAAAGAGAAAGCAAACAAAGAAATAAAGGAATTTCTCTGTGATTTCAAGTCTGTAGTTATCTTCTAGTGTCTACAGTTTGTGGTAGTGTCCAATTCAAGACATGGCTCCACTGTCACTGGTAGACAAAGTGGGCAGACAGAGCCCAGATCAGGGCCGGATAATCCCAGCAAGCTTTCAGGGGGGTTAGGGTGGGGCCTGACTCTGTTGCTTTCCAACTCATAGAAGTTCAGGCTGATCCTGACCTCTGATTGTGTGGTTGGGACCTGGGTCTTTCAACATCCAATACTCTGGGTGTTTCTTGCTGGCCTGGTCACAGTTCCCCAACCCTAATCTCAACATTTGTCCCTTACGCTGTCATTGTGGGATTTGAACAGTGGTTACCCAGGTATGAAGCCAACCCATGGCTGTTCTGAGTCCTGGAGTCAGTTGACCCCTCCCTAAAATAGCATCTGGCCAGGCCAGGTACCCTCTCCATGGGACATAGCAGTCGTTTGGGCTGGAGTCATTCGCTAGCAATTGCAATGCACAGCATCTTCCATTCCATTGACTGGTGTGTTTCTTCCTGAAGCCCCCCGCAATCACCTACCCTCACTGTTTCTTTTGTTTCAGTCTGATTTGTTTTTAATTAAGTATTATGGTCATACAAATTTGTGCTCATGTTGTACCTTCCTCACTTTATTCCTTCTAATGAGCTAACAGGAAGCACCACTGCCAGTCACACACACACAACAGTAATTTTAGTCTTGGTGTTTTTTATTGTTCTTGTTGTTTTTTGTTTTTTGTCTTTTTGAGACAGGGTCTTGCTATCCAGTTCAGGTTGGCCTTGAGCTCACTTTTGTAGCCCAGGCTGCTCTCGAACTCAGCACTGATCCTCCTGCCTCAGCCTCCCAAGTGCTGGGATTACAGGCGTGCGCCACCACACCTAGCTTTAGTCTTGTATTTTAAAATAGCTGTTCAAATACTACCCTGAATGGTCACTCAGTGTGGCCTAAAGAATTCAAAAGTAAAGTCTAACATGCTGTTATATCATGTTCTTTTTTTATTTATTTTTAATAAGAAATAACAATGAGACAATTTCAAAATACGTTAGTAGGATGACCACAATAATTAATACAATGCTTATTGTTGTCTTCATAGTAGTTGTTCTGCTAACTCTTAAGAGCATCTGACTTAACACATCAACTATAAAATGTGAGAAATGTTATATTTTCTTTCATTTGGTATTATACATACACCACACTAGAATGCCTTTCAATAAGTAAAAGGCCACACTTTTTAGATACAGGGAATTCTAATTAAATTGGCATAGTCAAGATCAAAAAATAGACATAGCTTTCTTGTCTTTGGCCACTCCTTTTAGTAGACTAATAAACACAAACTGAAATAGGAATTCTGCTTGGTTTTGAGACAATGAAAGCTTCTCCCAGTATTTAGACATACTTGCATAACTAGTTATATCAATCTAAATATAAAACCAACGTTCAGTAATTTTGAGATGACATTCTCATTCTTTGTGAAACGCTGAACATTACTAATTAAGTCCAACCATATATTTAGGAGGGAAAACAGAGATAGTATTTAATGAACTGGAATTACTATCAAGCTTGAAAAAAAGATATCCATTTAACTATAAGCCAATTTTATTTAAACCAGGACTGTCCAACAAAAATATTCTGTTAGCCACTCGTGATCTGAATTCTGGTGTATGAGATTATTAAATTATGGTACACATACAAAAGCCATGAGACATTTCTGTTCTGTAATAACGCAGCGACTATTACTCATTAGTAGCCTTTTCGAGGTAAGCTAGTAAGTTTGCCCGTTCTCCCTTCTTGATGCCAGCAAAAATCATTTTTGTTCCAGGGATGTACTTCTTGGGATTCTCCAAATACTCCATCAATGTGTCCTCTCCCCAGGTGATACCTTTGTTCTTGTTGGCATCTGTGTAAGAGAATCCAGCAACCTGACCTGTCTTCCACCCAAAGAGACCATGGAGATTCAGCCTGGTCTTGTGCTTGCCTCTCTTCTCAACGGTGTGACACCGGGCACACTTCTGTACAAAAATTTTCTTGCCTTTCTCAACATCACCTATTTTTAAACCTGCTGCAGCTTCCGCACCGGGTGGTCACTTTCCCTCTTTACCACAAGGAAAGTTCCAGTGCAGAAGCTGGACATCCTGCTCTCTTCTCACTGTGTTTCTGTAGATTCAGTCTTCCTCTCCTGCCACAAGTTGGGAGCTAGGAAGCAGGTACAGATTGCCCCTTCCTTTTTTTGCTGTGAGCTCCACTTTTCCCTTCAGGTCGTTCCTGGGTCCCAGAGATCCACCTCCTTCTCCTCATCCACAAGTTGTTATCATCCCCTATCTGGATACTGGATCTTAAAGTTGGTTTTTTGCTATGTACTGCTCTTCCATCTTCCCAGAAGTCTCTGTTTCTGGTTCTTCTATTGCTTGCAGTCTTTAATGGCCAGACCTCATTTTCTTACATGGATATTCATCTGCTTGGTGTTTTCCTGTTTGGCATATTGCACCTAGCCAGGAAAACCATTGTATTTTCTATAGATCTACTTAACAATTTTGTCTACTGAGGGCTACTTAGAGTCAGGCTGGTCTTGCACTTTAGGATTTGAATTGCTGTACTTAAAATTAAATTTTCAGCCAGCTGTGGTGGCTCATATTTATAATCACAGCTACTTAGAAGGCTGAGGCAGGAGAACTGCAAGTTTAAGGACAGACTAGGGTGATTACCTTAAAAATTTTTTTTTAAAAAAGGGCTGGGGATCTGTCTTAATGCTAAAACTTTGATAAGCTTTGGGTTCAGTCTCCAAAAAAGTTTTTAGTCTCCATTTATTTTGCTCTGAATAGATGTCATCTTTTCTCAGCCATGTAGTTTTTGAGTATTAATTGGTATGGGTCTTCCTTGCACATAGTAAGTTTGGCAGTTGAACTTTCATCCCATGAATGTTTTTGCCAAAACAAACAGGTCAACATGTGATCTAACTGACTTTTGCTTTTTATTTTATTTTATTTTGTTAACTCTCTTTTGCCTCCTTCCTTAATAAGATATGAATAAGCAGGACAGTAGCCGAGAGGCAGGCTGCAGGTGAGGGAACAGAACAGTCTATGAACTGGACATTTCACCAGCTTGGACAGGATAAGAGTTTGCACACACAAGGCTGCCGTATTCTGTGGTAGAGATGACTGACTTGGGATGTGAGGCCGTCCTTTGCCTCAGAGGCATTTCAGATTCATGGAAGGAAACATGAAACTCTCTACTTTTTAATAACCAGGGGAAATCAGGGAGACAAATTAACATGGTCTCAGCGGTACTCATTAGGTATATTCATCTTGTTTAATACTCTCATTAGGAGGTACATTTACAACTGAAGAATTTTTTATAAAACCACCACGTAAATTATTTATTATGATTGAGAGGGTGGGCCTGGTTTTTAAAATTATCATAAAAACACATCTAGGAAGTGTTTTTAATTTTTAGTTTTCAATAATAAAATATTTGAAAAACCAACTAATATGTGTCTTTCAGTTTCAAGTTATTGGAACTACAGCAAAAAGAAAACTGTTGTAAATAAGTACTGCTCGCTACAGTAGAGTCTCAGAGTTCTTTTGGTCACATCTGTGCCTGTGGCCTCATTTCATGTATTCTTTTGTCCCTTTTATTATCCTCATCATGATAAAAAGTGATAAGCAGTAATAAAATTACAATTTAAAAAGAACCCAGCAATTATGAAATGCCTGCCTAGTCCCATTTGGGGAGATAAATATTACAAAACTACATCGTATACTACAGATACTTAATTAAACGTTATATAAATGACATCCCCTTCATTCCATAAATATTTAATATCCTGTGTCTCCAGTGGGCTGCTAGAGCCCACATTTCTTAGGTTTCTTACTTTGGCTGACAAAATTTCAAACATCAGGGTTTTTCCCCCTTAAAACTAAGACTTTAAAAAAAAACAGCTAAGACTTAAGAGTTATTGTAACAGGTCATTTTAATTAAAATCTCTAAGGTATCAGCATCTCTCTGAAGTAAAAGCTGCTTATTAGATTAAAAAGTCTAGTAAGCTAGTCCAGCCATATTTCACTAAAGTACTTTTGCTAAGACTACTTTATTATTTATGTATAGGTAACTTCATTTGGCATCTTTTCTCCCAAAAAAATGTAACTATTGATACCCCTTAATATTTTTTTTTCTTTGATCCCTCAGTAACATTGTATGCTAAGAAAAAAAGGTAGACTATTATATATCAGTGATTCTCAAGTGGGAATAGCCTAAGGGACGTTTGGTGATTATTGCAGACTTGTTTTCAGTACTGGGGAGTGAACACAGAGCCTCCCCTGAGAGGGGAACTGCTCTGCCTTGAGCTACCTCCTCAGTATTTGCAGATGTTTGTGATAGGCTGTGGCACAGGTGCTACTGACATCCAGTGGACAGAGGCCAAGACAGGACGGCTCCTGCCAGAAAGAGCAGTCTGGTCTACATCGCCACACCATCAGCAATGCTGGGGATGCCATATATGCAGTAATTCAGGAAGTTAGGGAGAAAGGAAAGTAAAACCCAGAATATTGATTTTTTTCCTTTTTCATTTTTTGGCAATTTTCTATTATAGTTTGTAATGAAATGGGAATTCCTACAGGAAAATTTTTGATGCTAGGGGTCTGGGAGATAGGTCAGGGGCACAAGTGCCTGCTTGGCAAGTGCAAGGTCCTGAGTTCGATCCCTGGTTCTGCAAAAAAAAAAATAAAATAAAATAAAAATTAATACTACAAAAATTTAAAGTCACCAAGTATAAGAAACCATATATCTATTATTAAATAAATGTGATTATCTTTCTAGCTTTCAATTTAAATTTTTTTTCTGCTTCTTTCCAAACCATCGCCAGTTTGTGTTTATAGAATGTGTTTAGGTTCAGATCTTGTGTTTGGAAAACATTGATGTTTTTACATTTTCAAATTATTACAAGTAGTTTTTACTGTGTGCACTCAGCTATGCTGGTGGAATCGTCATGATGACAGCTTTCTGTTTCCAAATTCCTGCCACTGTGTAGTTGATGCTTAGCTGAGTGAGGTCTACCAGTTGACACAGCCCACAGGGCAGCTGGCTAGGAAGTAGCATTCTGAATAACGACCACTGTTATTAAACACTGTTCTCTGTCTGGATAGATACTAAGAGCTCATTGCTCATTCTTGTCCTTTTATAAAAATTTATATTTTAGAGCCTAGTGTATTATTAAATATTAAGAATGTATTAACAAGCATATAGAGACAGAGAATTCTATTTAGCACCTGGCATCCATTGCTGAACAGATGAACATATATCCCTTTTCCTTGATATTTCCCCACAGAACACAGGAAGAATTCACTGCCTTTTCTGTTTAATGAACAGGTAATGATGAACAGCTTGGAAAATTAGTTTACAATGCCTTGGAAACAGCCACTGGCAACTTTGTCTTGTTGTATGAGTGGGTCCTTCAGTGGCAGAAAAAAATGGGTCCATTCCTCACCAGTCAAGAAAAGGAGAAGATTGTTAAGTGCAAAAAGCAGGTAGGCACCCGCCACGCTGCCTCAGCAGAAGGCCCAATCCCAGACTATACATGGGAAACAAACAGCTCTGTGTTTGATCGGCTCACAAAGAGGATCTAGAGTGGGCGAGTTTCGTTGTCAGGGGACCAGCCTCTTCACCAGATTTCTTGAGGTCCATATTCAGTGTCTCTGAGAACTTTCACAACATGGACAGAACTCCTGCAGCTGCCTTCTTCCTTTCCTTTCTCAGACTATATGCCATAGCAATGGTGAACCTTTTAGAGCTTTCAGTGATAACAAACTGCTGGCTGCAGCGCACGTGGCATTAACAGCTGTCTGTCCAAATGAGACTTAAATAACTATTTCATAGTTGTGCTAATTGTAATTATTAATATTTTCTTTACTCCTTTTAAATTTATTATTATTATTATTATTATTATTATTATTATTATTATTATTTTACCTACTCTTGAAATGGAATTTTTGAGAGACTGGAATTTTTTTTCCCTTTTTGTGGAATCAAAGAGTTTTAGGGGCTGGGGAGATAACACTGTGGCACAAGTGCCTGCTGGGCAAGTGCAAGGCCATGAGTTCGAACCCCGGTCCCACAAAAAAAAAAAAGAGAGAGTTTTAACACTCATAATACTGTTAATTGCTTCTTGACCTTTTGGCTAAAGTCAAGTATAGTATAGTACTAACTTCCAAGAAAACAGCTGCATGTTAACATGGTGAAGAGGTTATGAAACAACAGCTGAAGCATGGTATTTCAGAATGTGTATTTACTTACATTGGAAGAAGAAAACCTGAGCCACGCGTGATAGTACATGCCTATGATCCCAACTGTCCTGGAGGCTAAATCAAGAAGATGGCAACTCCAATGTCAGCCGGGGCAGCTGAGCAAGACCTGTCTCAAAAGAAAGAGGAAAAGCCCGCAATGTATCTCAGTGGTAGAGCCCTGAGTTCAATCCCTAATACTTGGAGGAAGGAGTTGAATTAATACCAGAATCATAAGTTATTTTTGACTGGTGATCATAGAGATAATCTGTAGATATTTTTCCTTTGTAGTTTTAAGGAGTTTTGTTTTGTTAACACTGCTGGAGTCCTTGCTTTGCTAAGGATTTATGCAGGCTAAGCAAGCATTCTACCATTCAGTTATACTGCTGGCCCCTAATTAAGAAAGTTTTGATAATGATTTTATTATAATCAGAAAAATTGAAGTTAGCATTTCTTTTCTCTAGTGGCTCTATCTTAAAGAAACCAATACTAAAAGCCATGCCCCACTCCCTTTTTCCCAAACACCTGGTTTCACTGAGTTGCTACATGGTCCAGCCTGGGCTCAAATTTGTGATCCTCCTGCCTCAGCTTCCCAGAGTGCTGGGATTCTAGGTGTGTGCAGTGATGGCATGACCAGTTCATTCACTAACATAGTAATATTTGAATGCTGGGTTTTGAAATTTAAGTTGAGAGTTACTATTGTTTTCCCATCTTTATGAGCTTTTAGGTTAACCATATCATTTAGGGAAGGCTTGACTTTAGAGGATATTTGTTTGCCCCCTCTTTTGAAAGTATTTCTTTTTCTTGTCAGATTCAAGGAGCAGAAACAGAGTTCAGCTCACTGGTAAAACTGAACCACCCAAATGTAGCACGCTACTTTGCCATGAATTCCAAAGAGCAAGATGACTCCATCGTGGTGGACATTTTAGTGGAGCATGTCAGCGGGGTCTCCCTCGCTGCACACCTGAGCCACTCGGGCCCCGTCCCCATGCACCAGCTCCGCAAGTACACAGCTCAGCTCTTATCTGGCCTTGATTACCTGCACAGCAACTCCGTGGTACACAAGGTCCTGAGTGCGTCAAATGTTTTGTTAGACGCAGAAGGCACTATCAAGATTACTGACTATAGCATTTCTAAGCGCCTGGCGGACATTTGCAAGGAGGATGTGTTTGAGCAAACCCGAGTTCGTTTCAGTGACAATGATTTGCCTTATAAAACAGGAAAGAAAGGGGATGTTTGGCGCCTTGGGCTCCTGCTGCTGTCTCTCAGTCAAGGACAGGAATGCGGAGAGTACCCCGTGACCATCCCCAGTGACTTACCAGCCGACTTTCAGGATTTCCTTAGGAAGTGAGTGTCCTAGAGCTTCTCCAGTTATTCTCTAGTGTGCGGACAGCTAAGTGGAGGGGAAGCCACGAGGAAGAACAGGGTGGGGGTTAGGTCCCTGCTCTCTGCCCTTTCCTAACCTCCTTTGTCTTTTTCCTCATTGTGTCCTTCAGACCGTTAACTGTCACATTCTCCTAAGTGCGCTTGGGCTTTGTAATTGACTTGCAAAGTACTTTTGATAGCCAGGTGTATAGTTCAGCAACATAGCACCTGCCTTGCAAGGTTCTGATTTTGATTCCCGGTACCAAAACACAAAAGAAAATCAAACTACTTTTGAGAGACTGCCTAGAATCCTGCAGTAAAGAAGTGACTCCTACTCCTGTCTGTCTCACTAGAGGCTGCTGAATGGGAAGAGCCCTGGGAGTTCCAACTGGAAGACCCTCTCCATCCATCCTTCTGAAGGCCATGGCCTTCAGGGTTGTGACTCTGACCCAGATTGTTGCAGCCATGCTTCCTCACTGGCTATTTCATTCAGACACGCCATAGGGTGCTCTGGCTAGAGTGTTTTCAGTACTGTGAAGTCCAGGTACACTGATTTGCAAACCTAAGTCATATCCAGTTTCAGAGACTCCCTAACTGACAGGCTTCCTCAGGCCTGAGGTCTTTGTGCAGCCATACCCTTCCTTGGAGCATTGCTTTCTTTCTCCCTGTGTGTTTTCGGTCCAAGCCAGAAATAAGTCCTGTTTCTATTAAGTGGGGCATAAGATCCCTCCAGTCTGGATTTTCCCAGATTCCCTTGATGCAAACTTCTTGCAGAGGTGACCAGGATTGGGTTTTTCTGGTTCTACAATACTTTGTCTTGTATGTCACCTTTTTTCCTTGATCCTTGTGTTTATATACTTGGTCTCCTCTATATTTCTGTTTTTATGTCTGCGCATTTCTTTCTCTACACTGGTCTTTTATTGGTTGCCAGTTTTCCTGGTCTTTAATGTCACTTCTGTCATTCACTCTCTCACCCGTTACAAGTGTTATAAAGTACCTGTGCTTGACAGGTGCCATGTAACAAGGTTTCTGTCAACAGACTGCGCAGGATTTTGGTCCCCTATGATTATGTTGCCTAGGAATGGATAGCCTTGTTCATAAGTACACTCTGTTCCCAGAGCAACAGAGTCACCCAGTGACACTTTGCCCAGAATGTATCTCTGTCATTAGATTCAATCGTTACATATGATTGTATCTAAGTGAAGTAGTTTCTATGAACCATGAAATCAAAGTTAACATATTCTCCCAGAAAGGGGCCACTTCAATTCTGCTTGCTATATTCTTAAAGTATATAAAAATTTAAGATTTTTTGAAGAAAGACTGTAGTATATCTTTTAAATGCAGTAAAACTTTAAGAATCTTTATTTAAGTGCACTTGGCAATAGCTTAGCTGAAAGGTGCTTTCAGTCTTCCAAATGTCAGTTCCAGCTTTCTGGCTTTCTTGAGAAAGCTGAGTAATTAAATAAAAGTTAACAATAGTAATTACATAGTTTATAATAGCAGTAGAGGTATAATTAGAATATAATTTTCGATGTTCCTGGTCCTCTTACAGAAATAGCTGTACATATGAGTCTTGAACTTAAGGTCAGCATTGTTTCTCATTTTTTTTAACACACGTGTCCTTGGGAATATTTTATCTGTTCCTGCCTCCGTTGAACATGCTTGGATGGACTGTGCTTGGTTGGGAAGGAGCTGCAGGGTATGGTTTTGCTACTCCTCAAAGAATGACAGTGTAGCGATCTTTCACCAGAAGTGATGTTTCTACTGCTTGGTGAGCACCCGACAGAGAAATATGCACATGCAAACCAGCCTCTGTGGGTAGTGGTCAAATGTCGGAGGCACACAGCTGGGTCGGCCTTCTTGGCCGAGGGCTGAAATGCTCATCCAGGTTTCCTGTCTGATAGCCCAAGACTGTTGGGAGGATTGAGCAAGCATATAAAATGCATCTATAAAGTGCTTCCACTGGGCCGGCGAGATGGTTCAGTGATCTAAAGCGCCTGCTTAGGAGGGCTCAGGCAACTGCGGGGACTGCAGTTCGATCCCCGGCACCACATGCTGCGCCAGCGCCACCACCAGGGCAGGCTGAGCCAGCCACAAAATGAATAAATAAAGAAACAAACAGACACAACAAGCAAACAAATAAATAAATAAATAAAATTAAAAAAATAAAAAAAAATGAAGTGCTTCCACTGACGGCGTGCACCGCTCAGTCACACTGACTAATGCCGCTTCTCACTGCCAGCCTTAGCAGTGACAGCAGTGCAGAAAGGTGGACATCTCCAGGCCTATGTCCCATTCGCTTCAAAGGGGGCCTTGGATTTGCCTTTTTGCTTATGGCCACTGTGTTGCCAAAATTGTTGGTGATTTCAGAGATTTGTATCTTTTTAAGCAAGATCTCAGTAGTATAAAAATCTCTTAAAAGTAGAATTCATTCAGACAGGTATTAAAATTTTTTGCCTCAGATTTGTTACCATGTGAGTCGCATTAATGTCACAGTTGAGTTAGAGTGGATTATATGTTTTTAAAGCCCAACATGGGGGCTGGGGAGATAGCTCCGTGGCACAAGTGCCTGCCTGGCAAGTGCAAAGTCGTGAGTTCAAACCCTGGTCCCGCAAAAGGCAAAACAAAAAAACAATAAAGCTTCTTAAAACTGGGAAAGAAAAAAAAAAGCCCAACATGGCAGGGATGTTTGTGTTTTATTTATTTATTTACTTACTTATGAATGAGAGAAGGTTCAGGGGGGAAAAAAATCCCAAGAATAGGAAAATGCGTAAATACAATCTGGTAGTTCTGTTTCTGTACTTTAGAAAGGATCTTTAGTCAGGTATGTTGGCACACACCTGTAATCTCAGCTACTTAGAAAAATAAAACTGGAAAATTATAAACTTGAGCCCAGCCTGAGCAACTTAGTGAGATCCAATCTCAAAATTTTAAAATGATTCAATACTAAGCATGCAGTGCTGGCCCCACCCCCTGGGGCACGCTGAGATAGCGCTCAGGTGTGGTAGCAAGCCAATAATCCCAGCACTTGGGAGGCTCAGAACAGGAGGATCACTACGAGTTTCCAATCTATGTAGTGCAACCCTGTAGACTCTGTACTAAATACATTTTTTAAAACAAAGATTAAAAGGGCAAGGAGTGTAACTCAGTGCAAAGGCTTTAGGTTCAATCCACAGTGCTCAAAACAAAGTTAACCAAGTACTGGTGTATTGACATAGAAAAATCTGAGACACATAGTTGAATGGGGAGAAAATAGAGAATAATGTATACAGAATAATGTTGCTTAAAGAATATTCAGTCTCCAAAAACTATTATTTTGGATAATTTTTGTGCTTATAGTGTAAATGCATAGAAAAAGGTCTA
>PVKN010008988.1:0-24360 GCA_004027915.1 Capromys pilorides
TGTTGAGTTTCCTATTCACATCATGAATTGTTTTCTTGGTTTTAATGAACTGCCTGTACAGAAAAAGAGAAAACTTTCCTCGAATTCATTTGGAACCAGAAGAGACCCAGAATATCAAAAAAGATCCTAGGAAACAAAGGAGAGGCAGGAGGTATCACAATCCCTGACCTAAAATTACACTATAAAGCTACTGTGAAAAAAGTCAGCATGATACTGGCAGAGACAGACCTGAATATCAATGGAACAGATTAGAAGATGTGGACCCAACTGCAAACACAGTCAGCCACCTTATCTTTGATAAAGGGGCCAAACAGGCTTACTGGAAGAAAGATAGCCTCTTTAATAAACGCTGCTGAGAAAAACTGACTTTCCACATGCCAATGGCTAAAACTAGACCCATGTCTATCACCATGCATAAAGCTATAGTCCAAATGGAACAAAGATTTAAATGTTAAAACAGAAACACTAAATCTTCTAGAGGAAAATCTGAGTAGCAATCTGAAAGACATGGGGTAGGTAGAGTGCTCATCAGAAAAAACCAAACTGCATGGGAAATACTTCAAAGAACCAACAACTGAGGTCTCATCTTTTTGAAAAGTTTCTGCACTTCAAGGCAAATCTCCAACAGAGTTCAAAGAAAACCAACAAACTGGGAAAAATTATAGTAAACTATCCCTCAACTAATTTCCTTAAAATCATTATTTTGAATTTTTGTCAGAAAACTGATTGATTCATTTAATTTGGGATCACAGAAAACAGTTACTGTGTTCCTTTGGAGGTACCATGTGACCTTGTTTCATCTTGCTTCTTGTATCAACGTCATCTACCAGCTTCAGAGTGGCTTTCACACCAACAGATTTTTACTGTATGTCTGAGTGTGTTGATTAGATGGGCTGTGTTAATCTCAGTTCCAGTGTTTCTGCACAGTGTCTGTGTAACTCCTTTAGTTGTAATCAGTGGTAATAGTGCTGTAGGTGTCTTAGTGGCCTAGGCTATAGGGACTGTGAGGTTCTACCACCACTGGGATGTAGCACCTATCAGCAGGCTGGATTCACTGGAAGGTGTGGTCACTGTGCACACAGCTGCAGTGTCTGGCTGTGTCTGTGGGTCATGTGAGCGCAGGCCCACATCAGCAGTCTCAGGGAAGTGTGGTGCAATATGTCCAGTAGTGCTATACGGTGTCCAGGCCACACCAAGTATCAAAATGGAGAAACACGTTGGTCTGTAAAGGAATCAGAGCCGACTCCATGGTGCCCTGGGGGCCACCCAGCTAGGGAGATCTGCCCTGTTGCTTTCCAGGGCCAATAGTTTATGGATGTGACCCAAGCACTTTATTCTCAGATTCTCAGTTGGATGACATGAGAACAGGTCCCTCTTCTGCTTTAGGGGGCCACACGAGCATGGGGCTCAGCACCTAGTTGCTTTCCAGGAGCTTCACAGGCCTAGATGCTTAGACAAGGCTCCTCGGGGCCTTCCCAGGGCTGTAGATGGGAGACATGTAGCTTGTGGGGCTCCCTGGGCCTTTGAGTCTCCTCAGAGAAGGATGGATCTTTGGCTGCATTTCATGACTGAGCATGGTTGGTGGGGCTGCCTGGCTGCTTCCCAGGAGGCTCTGTAGCCAAGCCACTCAGAGCTGCTTTCCAGCTGCTCCAATGGCAGGGTCTGCTAGGTAGGGCACCCGGGCCACTTTGTGGACAGCAGGAGGGTGGTTGGAGCCACCTGTGCAGACTACACTGCTCCAGGTGCGCCTCCCAGATACTCTGGGAGAGAAAACAAAGCTTTGTGGCTGACTCATAAATCTAGGTCATTTCAGCAGTTAGAGGCCACTGCCTGAGGGCTCCACAGAACACGGGGCAAACAAGTTCCCAAGAAGGTGGTTTGTGGTAAGAACCAGTTTGGAGGAGGGCACGCAAGGACCGGGGTCTTCACCAACACAGTGGCACGGCATCCAACAGCCCCTGGAGCTGGGACCAGGTTATCTGAAGGTTTCGGCGTGCTGCAGCAGAAAATACCTGCAGTGTCAGTGGTGTGGGTGAGGTGGCCAGGCCCTCCTGCTCGGCCTTCTTCTTTGCAGTCGATATTGTTTGACTGGTTCCCCTCTTCATAGGGCCCCTGTGTCTTCCTTCTCTGTGATGTCTCCGCCATATGCCCACTGTATCTAACACTCTGGCTCAAATTCTTTAGAGAAACAGCTGCGTTATTCTCCTGCTATGGTCCTGCGCTGTGGAGGGAAGCATGCCGGACACCTCAGTCAGCCACCTTGCTCCACTTTCTGTTGCCAATTCTTGCATTTCTATTTTTATCATCTTCTCTCCTTTTTTTCATTGAATTTTATTGTGTCTGTCCTACACAGTGTGGTCAAAATATAATGATTTTTTAAATGTTTTTAAAACGTATCACAGTAAAAGACATATTGTCCCTAAACTTCCTCAAAATGCCCCCTCAAGTTTTGAAATCATTTGGCCAGTCGATCTTACCTCCTTCTCAAGCAGTTCTGGAAGTCCTTTTTCATAAACATTGTTAGGTTTTGTTTGCATCACTTTCCTGGTGGTCCTCTCGAGAGGACCCAGAATGTAGTAAAGGGGACAGAGAACGGTGAGGACCAAGGGTATGGCCTCCACTGACTGGGGTACAAACTTCAGGTTGGGGAAGTGGAGTAGCAGGCAATAGCTCAGGGAATTATCCTTGACTGTGCAATCTGCCCAGGGACCAGGCATCTTCTCTCTGCCTGTAACAGACTCGATAATGACTTCACCTTTCTCTTCCTTCCAAATGGAGAGTGTGAGTGTCCCCTCCATAACAGAGCAGCAGTTCTGAGGGATCTGGGGAGCTGTTCATCCATCTTCTGAGGCCAGCAGATGCTGTCAGCTGGCAGCCACCTCTTCCCTACAGTGCCTCTCCCAACAGAAGCAGTGAGCAGGCCACAGTGGGAAATTGCGGCTGCACATCCCAAGACCGGGGCAGGCCCCTTGGGCTTCGCATCTCTGTCTCTCTGCACGCCTGCTATGTGGTGTGACTCTGAGCCAGAGGCTGAGGCACTCCGAGCCCCCGGTCGTCACCCACTCAAGGAAGCAGCAGATGTTTTCATCTTTATCCTTTGGGTCTCCTTGGGGAAGACTGAGAGCCCAGTGCAGGCCAAAGTTCCAAGTTACAGGGATGCTCCCGAGTGCGTGTTTATTTCCCTCCCTCTCAGATTCACATATTGAAGCCCTCATCCTCAAGGCAATGGGATTTGGAGTGGGATCTTGGCTCAGTGATTAGGTGTAGATGAAGTTGTGGAGGTGGAATGCTTGGGGAGAGAGCAGTGCCTTTGGAAGAAGAGGCCGGATGCAGTCCTGCCCTCTCTGTCCATGCCTCCTCCTTCCCTTTGCCCCTTGTGAGAATCCAGCAGGCACCTTGATCTTGGGCATCTCAGACTCCAAAACAATGAGAACTATATTTCTGTGGTTTAAGACATCCCCTCTGTGCTATTTCATTATAACTGCTTGCACTAAGACAGAAACTGAAACCACAGAGTGGGATAAAGCTCTAAAAATGTGGAAATGATTTTGGAGCTGAGCATGAGTTGACCTAAGCCTGGAAGAGTTTTGAGGCACAGGTTGGAAAACACTGATACTTCCAAGAAATAACTGATAAAGGTGATTCTGGTGAAGGTGTGAAAGAATGAAGATGAGATGTAGAGGAAATTTCCATCTTACAAAACACATAAATGGGAGTGTCCCAGACGTTGCTAGAAATAGGGATGTGAAGGCATATTCTGATGATGTGTAGGACAAAACTGAGGAGCAAGTTACCAGCCACTGGAGAAAAGCCATGCCTCGCCACAAAGTGGCAAATAACTGGGCTGAAGCGTGCTTGTGTCCCAGTGTTTTGAGGAAGAGAGGACTTGTATGTAATGAAATTGCTTCGAGTGGTGCACTGGATATTTAACTGAGAAAATTGCTAAGCAAAGAGTTGGAGGAGTGGCTTGCTGCCTCTGGGCTACTCCTAGCAAAATATAAGAAGAGAAATAAATTGAAGAAGAAACTGATAAGCAAAAAGGATGTGGAACTTAAGTATTTGGAAAATTCTCATGCTATCCATACTGCAGAAAATGACAAAGCACACTTGAAAACGAGTATTAAGGGTGTGGAGATTTGATAAGGAGATTAGTGCTGGTGAGAACGACAGGCCCACGCTTCCCCCGCCGAAAAAGAATCACTGCTGGACTTCACTGCGTGAACAGAGGCTGCATGGAATGAAAGCAGGCTGTCGGGTTTCCTGGGCTTCCCGAGGACCAGGCGGTAAGTCTACTGGGCTGCAAATGCTTTAAGACAAGGCAAGAATGTCCCGGAAGGGACTTTAGAGGTTATCAGAGCCAACGCCTTCCAAGTTCAGGCTGGACCCTGAGATGAAGCAGTGGGGTTGCCCCACAAGCCATGCAGGCGGCACTGCCACCCTAGCAAGCCTAGGAGAGCATCAGCCAGGGTATTATTCTCTCATACCTTAAAGGCTCATGGCATTTGCCACAGTAGGTTAGAGTGGACCCACCTTATCTTCACAGGCTATGTTCTAAGACCGTCCCACGGCCAACCAAACCTTACACATGCTATGCTTCTTCCCATCCGTATATACCTATGGTAAAGTTTAATTTATAAATCAGGCAGAGTAAGAGATGAAGAACAATAATTAATAATAAAATAGAACAATGATAGCATAAACTTTAGTAAAGCTAGTTAAGCCTTATGAATTATTTATTTCTGGAATTTTCCATTTAGTCATTTCAGGCCATGAGTAACTGAAGCCAGACACAAACTCATAGATCTACTCAGAGGATGTACTGTCCCCGGGACTCACCTCCTTCCTCCTTACTGACTTTTGCGCTTGGAGGTGGGATGTGTAGCCTATATCCTATGCTATGGTGGTTCAGAGCCAGAGTCCCAGCTAGGAAGGATTCTCGCTTCAGGAAAGATCGTACTTTGAGTCTCATGGGTGTCTGATCAGATAATATGTAGAATTGGGCACTGCAGGCATCACAGTTCCCTGCCCCCTCCGCCTCTTTTCTGGCTGCCAGAGGCTGGGTGGCTTTCTTCTACCAGACCCTTCCAACTCACTCTTTCTTCCTTGGAGCCAGTGACCACGGACTGAACTCCTGGAAATCATAAGCCAGTATAAACCTTTCCTCCTTTCCTGTCAGCTGATTAACACAATGGCTGTAGGGTCTCAGTGCATGTGCAGGTAAGGGCTCAGGCTCTTGCTGACTGTATCTGACCCAGTAAAGCCTCATTTGTGTATGTTGCATTGCAGTTTTCAAACACACACACACACACACAGCTGGGCGTGGTGGCACACACCTATAATCCCAGTACTTGGGAGGCTGACGCAAGAAGATCGGTGTGAGTTCGAGACCAGCCTGGGCTACAAAAGTGAGCTCAAGGCCAACCTGAACTGTATAGTGAGACGCTGTCTCAAAAAGACAAACACACACACTCACACAGAGGCTTTGGCCATCGTGTTCATCCTGGTTAAGGCCACGGTAGAGCCTCACAGTTGATTGCAGGAAGCCCTGATAGTCACAGAGCTTGACTAGTCTCCAAAGTCTAGGAAAGCAAAGAAGTCAACCTGATCCTGTGGCACTCAGCCTTTGGCCGAGGTGCCCTCTCCCCTGTCTTAGAGAGTAGGTCCTCAGCACAAGTAGGCTTTGCTTATGAGTCTGCCTCGCTTGTTATCCACTAAGGCACTGGCTAAGTCATTACTTCTGCCTCGCGGTTTTCTTCCATAGACCTCTGTTATGGTTTGTATGTAGTTGTTCCCCCAAAGCCTCATGTAAATCATGGGGCTATCAAGCGCGTGGCTCGAGGGGCGGGGCCAAAGGACCACGGCAGGGCTTGAGGGGCGTGGCCAAGAGAGGTAAGAACCGTTAAACTGACAGCACCGGCTATCAGCGGTTCTCCCCCCCACCCACCCCAGACAGCGGTTTTGTGCAGAGATATGGAGTGAATCATCCTGGACATGGCAGCGCCCCAGCCCCTCCTTCAAACCCTATAAAGCGGGGGTAGCATCTTGAAACCTCCAGGAACTGTGAGCTAAATAAACCGTTCCTCCCCTAAGCTGGTGTGTTGGGTATTTGTCCCAGCAATGAGAGAAAAGTAACTAAGACAACCTCTCCTTGAGGAAGATCCAAGAGCGAGACATCACAGCACAGCGCTGACACACTGAAGGCCTCCACCCAGTCGAGAATCCAGAAGCACAGTCATTGCGATGAGCCTTGGGTAGAGGTTGCAGCTGGAGCAAAGCCCTGCAAGCTGAGCTCAGGGGCTGCCTGGGGGCCACAGCAGTCGAGCTGGGAGGGTTCACAGGAGCAGCTCTAGGGATGCAGAGCTAAACCTAACAGTGGAAACCTGGCCTATGAGGAGGTTGAGTCAGGAACACAGGCGCCGGGCACCTGGAGGAAAGTGCGAGCAGAAGCCTGGTGAAGCACCTCCAGGACTTTGGGAGAGAGACAGCCGCCAAGGGCCAGGCGATGTGCCCTCCAGGGCACCACCCCCAGAACACAGCAGAGGCAGCCACAAGCTTGGTGCAAAAGCAAATGCAGGTGCCTTTATTTTTCTTTAACTGAAGATCCTGAGTTTATGGCCCTAGCTAAGATCTGGACCACGAACCCCTAATGGACAGGTCAGAGATGCAGGTGGCCCACAGACACAGCCCAGGCATCACTGGCTCACATCTCCCGGCCACAGCAGCAACTACACCAAGACTCATATGCCAGGTCCAGGACGCCCGCACATCACCAGCCAGCTTGGGCCCTGACGCAGCGCCATCCCAACCATAGCTAAGCCAAGCTGAGAAGAATCAGCAGCATGTGCTCCCACCCAGGGATGCCAAAAGACTGAAAAGCCTCGCTGCTCTGAACTGTTACCTCAGCTGTGGTCTCTGGGCTCTTGCATTCAAGCAGGCCTCTGGCCAAAACTAATACAAGCATCCCAGCAATCGAACATTCCCCATGTGGGTGAGCGGCTGGCATCGGAGCATCAGCCCCGAGGCTGTGCAGCCAACGCGCCGTCAATACACAGCCACAGTGGCTCAGAGGAGCCCCCGGCAGAGGACAATTGATCCCCACCCCTTCTCCCCAGCTCTGGAAGGCAAATGATCATTTATTCAGTTGACCGGACATCATCCTTCCTGTTTGATTTTGCTCAGTCAGAACGAAAGTCACGTTTAAAATCCATGTAAATCCTCCAAATAGAAACCCACACCCTTAGATTTGGGTGCCAGGTTGGCAGGGAGGGAGGCAGGGAGGTCAGGGGGCAGTGATGGACACCTGTGGGCTCCCAGAACCTGGCCATCAATGACTTTCGGTGTCACTAGTGTCCCATGCCAGGACGTAATGAGGACATCAGCACAGCGTTTGCCTGGCACTGCATTCAGGAGCACAGCCAGTGCAGAGATAGCGTTCGTGCGGGGTGTGGCTCTCTGGCTCTCTCTCAGGTGGTGTGTCCCCACCCCCTCCCCCAACCCCGCACACCAGGCTGCTGGGGCGCACAGCATCTGAATGGTATCCAACAGGGACAGCAGGTCTGTCCCTGGGATGGTCTCCCAGGAAGGCTCCAGCTGTGCCCTCTTCCTTCCAGCAGGAGGAGGAGGAAGTTGAGGCGGGCTGGCCAGGCTAAACTCCTCAAGAAGCTAGCTGGGAACTTCCCCTCACACACAGCACCACAGACAATCTGGATGCCCCAGCCAGTTAGGGACCCAGAAGAGGAGGACCAATATTGACTCCAGGCTCTTCCTCTGTCCCATTTTCTCTTAAGGTCTGGTTTCAACTTTGGGCTTTGGGCTTCACCACGCCTGGCTCTGACTGCCACCTGAGTCTCCCTATCTCAGGCCTGAGAGGAGAATTCTGATTCTCATATTCATATTTGCCTGCCACACCCAGCCATGAGGATCGGCTGCCACCTGAACCTCCCGAACCAATCACTGGGGATTCCAGAAAGTGGGGTCACACTTCTAATAGGGGCTGGGGAGGCTCCCAAAATGAGGGTTCAGTGTCAACTACACATCAGTAAGTGATGAGGACGCCTGCGGCCTGTGGCGCAAGGATTAAGGTGCCCCATGTAGCGCCGCAGGCTGCCAGGCTGCGTGAGACCTTGGTGAAATTACTTGACCTTTTTGAGCCTTCATTTCCTTCTCTGTAAAATGGGGTAATAACCTCCTCTACCCCATAAGGGTAAAGTAAAGACTGAGGGAAGGTGTTAACATTGTTTTGCCTGAGTGTAGTAAAGGCTCAGTAATAGCTGGTTAATTATTATTGTCCATATTATTATTATTACTTGGAAGAACGAGTCTCAGAGGACCCTCCTGGCTGTACTCTGAATCATTTTGCACAGTATCTTCAGGGCTCTGCCAGACAAAGGAGGGGTGGCTGGGGTCCTGGAGGGAGGAGGAGAGTAACAAGCTGTGATTATCGCTCGCTCTGCCGCACGCTCGCAGGCTCAGCAGAAGAGAGCGCGCGCACCAGCCCACCTAGCAATTAAGCGCAGTGAGGATGGCGCAGCGCCAGCTGCTCTCGATGGGGGTGGAAGAGCCAAGCCTTCCCGGAGCCTCAGCAGATGGAGGCCTTTGGAAGGTGCCGGGGCCTTCAGGTCTCCCGTGCCCAGCAAGCTTTCCTGGCTGTACCAGCAGGCTCCTTGCCATAGCCAGGCCTCTGAGTGGAGCAGTCAGAACGCTCCGGCATTCCGTGTTCAGGCTGCTCTGGCTTCTGACCGCGTTCTTGGGGTGTTGGTCCGGGCTGTTCTCTACCCAGAACGCTGTTCCGTCTCTTGTCTGGCAACTCTGATTTCTATTTTGGGCTTCTACTTAAATGTCACTGCCCAGGTCCTCCAAAACAGGCCCCCTTCAAGCCCTGCCCAAATGATGGCTGCCCTGGGCGCTGCCTACTTCACAGTCCAGGGGCCTCGACCCTTCCAAGCCTGCCATGAGGCTTGCACTCGAGGTCACCTGCAGGGGCTGCTGGGCTGCAGAAGTCGGCAGGCCCCTTGGGGGAGGTGAGCACAAACTGGATAGCGGGGCCGAGTAGGACCCCCAAAGGCGCGGCCACCTTCACCACTCCAGTGATCTGACTTCCAGCTGCCAACCAGCCCCCCACCAGGCAGAGGGCAAGGTTTTACTAACAAGGATTGTTTTTACACACTCGGGCTGGAATTCATGTCTGAGCTAATTAATTTCCAGGTTCCACATGAACACAAGAGCTGAGAACGAAGGAAGGCTGTCCTGGCTGCTCCCCTACACTACAGGGGACTTGGGCCAGAGGCACGGGCGACTCCTGGCCCCGCCCACAGCAGTGCAGGGAGATGGGCGCTGCTTTCCCCCATCCCCACCCTCCCGCTGGCCAGTCTTCCCTAGCAAGGAGCCTGCACTGAGACCCCTGGGTCCTCCAGCGTCCAGCCAGGTGCCCAACCCTGGATGGGTCCCTGGAGCAGCACCGCCCAGGCCACCCGCCCCTCCCATACCACAGCTCCTCCCCTGAACCAGCTGCAAATCCCTTGGGGCCAAGTTCCAAGCCCAGCAACATCCAAACAGCCCTGTCGACTCTGTCTCCTACTTCCCGGATGCAGCAGAAATTGCTGCACACTGCGGGCAGGGCTTCCAGCTCTGACCTTCCTGCCAGCAGGGCCAATGCAGGCCCTAGACCCCCACTCCCAGGTGCCACTGTACCCCCAGCCCCAACTGTGGGGCTCTGACAAGATCATCCTGGTGCCACAGCTGTTGTGTTCACTGACCCCTTTCTAGTGCCACCAAATAAACACACTGTCCCTGTGGCCTCTTCCCAAGGGCACACAGAACCAGAGGGAACCAACGAACCCTTCATTTCGATCAATCGCCTGTATCAGATCTGCAAAGTGCCCTGGCTTTGAGCCTTTTGGAACCGGAGAAAATCCCAGCTTTCCGCTCTGGCTCCATGCTTCAAATATTCCCTCCACAAATGAGGAGGCCGCTGCTCCAAACACCTTATCTGAGCCATTCCAAGGCAGGCGTCTGTTAGAATTTTGAGCCCCTCTGCCTTTCCCAAAGCTGTGTGCCCTGCACCAGCTATTACCCAGCTCTGCGCAGGATGGCAGCTCCAGGGCCTCAGCTGTCCCATGGCACAGTGCATGTGCATCATTCTCCAGCCTCTTGCCAGATCACAGCAGCCTGCACTGTCTGCTTTCAGCAGGGAGCCCGAGAGCTCCTCAACATGACCCTGTCTCGTGGGCTCAAGCCCACCACTGGCTCTCTAGGTGCAGTGACCGACTAAATAGCATGGAGCAGGGACCATGACCCCTGCCACCTCCCTCAGTGGCAGAGGACACAAGTAGGTGGAGCTTGGGCATCTTTCTTGGCGTCCAGAGTCTGATTACCTCAGGAGCTAACACCATATGACTCCTAGCCCTGCTGTGGAGAGGATACAGGACTCTGGGTATCATTTTCTCCCCAGTTCCTCTGAGCCACAGGTTGGAGCCTCTGATGGCCTTGGCTCTGGGCCACAGCCACTGCTCAGGAGCCACACCCCCCCAAGTCAGAGCCCTGACTCTGACCAAATGAAGCACCCTGGAGAGCAACTGCTGGCTCGTGCCAGCAGACTGAGGGTGGGGCACGCGTGGGCATCAATGCCCCATTCATGGCCCAGAGCCCCTCCTGGCCTGCAAGAACCCCTCCAGCTCTGAATGGGCCTTGTTGGTGCCTCCCTGGCAGCAGGCCCTGGAGAGACCGGCCTCCCGTCCCGCGTATGCCAAGCTGGCAGGATGAAGCTGGCACACATATGACAACGCCCCTCGGGCTGCACAGCAGAGCTTTCAGTCTCCTTTCCCAATGAGCAGTGTTATTTTAGGCGATCTCCCAGACAAATGAGCCTTCCTAAAAGCCCACTCTCCCTAGAGGGGGTCTTTGTTTTAGATTTAGACGCTACCAATTCTGGACCAAAGTCTTGAGGGCTCCCTCTTACAAATCAAGGGGACACACTGGGTGCTGGTCCAAGATACGGAGCAATTTGAGGGGCCCCATAGAGGTCCTGCCCACCAGCCTGCCCCTCACAGCCCTGGGAGACAGTGCCAGCTTCCAAAGTCTCCTAGGGGATGGGGTGGTCACTGCTGCAAGGACCAGTGGGAGCTGCAGATAACTTCTCCCGCCCACTGCATGCTCTCCGCAGTATTTTCAGACGGGCTCTCCAAAGTCATCCCAGGAGACAACAGATGCTGGGTCTGCTCCTAACCCCTCTGGGTGCACCGCGTGTACACACACACACACACACACACAACCCCCTGCTCCCTTGCTCCAGCTTTGGGGAATGGCATCAGAACACAGGTAAGTTAGAGAGCAGGTCTCCCAAGTTCTGTCTTGGGCAGGTCCTCAGCTAGACTAGGGCATTCCTCAATGCCCCGGAGAAGTAGGTAGATAAGGCCTCTCCATATAAATGCATATGCATGAAGATGTGTGTAAATGTATGCATACATGTATATGTTGGTGTGCATACATATGTGTATATATAGCATCTCTCCCACATATATCATATATACATATCTATCACTCCCTCTTCCCTCTAACTACACAAAGATAAGTTCTAAAAGGAGGAAACCTTCCACTCACCATCAACTGCTCCTTTTCAAATTCCTGCCCACATCAGTGAAACCCAACATATTTAGCAGCCTGCTCTGCTTGGGCACCTGCCCACCCGCAGCGTCGCTATGAGATGAGGAGACACTCCACAGCCCACCTCGCTGCCAACACGAGCTGCAAGTCTGGCAGCACCAGGCCCTCAGTGTCCACCACTTGCAGGAAGGACTCGGGGAGACGTTGGGGAAAATCAGGTGAGGTGCAGGCAGCAGCCTGGACCTGGGAAGCAGAGGCCGCAAAGCCCAGGTATGTCATCTACTTTCCTGTCACGGGGACAAAATAGCCAACACCCATAACTTAGAAGACGGAAGGTTTCTGTTGCCTCCTGTGGTTCCAGGGGCTCATTCATGGGCTGCTGGCTCCCTGGCAGAAGGGCATAGCAGAGGAAAGCTTCTAACCCCGCAGCAGCCAGGAAGTAGAGGGAGGACAGAGGGGCTGGGGACAAGAACTCATTCTTTCGAGTCACAGCCCTGGTGACCCACATCTTCCAGCCAGGCCCCACCTTCTAGAGCACTTTCGGGTCTGAGCACCTCGGTGGAAGAACCCACCCATGAGCATGCCGCCCCTGGGATACGATCACCTCCCACATCTGTGAGGCTGTGGGGGGACATTTAGATCAAACCACAGTGGCAAATGTGCCCAGCGGTGGAGTGCAGACAGCATCCCTTTCCCAGCACCAAGGTGAAACTGGGAGCTGCCAACAAGAGCAGCTCCTCCGTGAAGTGGCACTTGGTTCTAAGGCTTCAGAGGGCCTCCGGACCAGCCGGACACCCGGCCACCTCAGTCCCCAGCCCCTGCAGGAAAAAGCTGGGAATGTGGCTCCAAGCTCCCATTCCGAACCCAGGTATGGCGCAAGACACTCCTGTCATGGCCTGGAGATCGCCCCCTAGAGCTGAGGGTGAGGCTCAGTGCTTCTTTGGGGCAAACTGTCAATCATACAGAATGGGGCCATTCCCGCTGTGTCTGCTGCCTGTCACCCATAGACCTGCAGAAGTTTCCAGAGCTTGTCAAAAACATCAACTACAACCAGAGGTGCGCAAGGTGAGGCTCATCTGTCCCTTTCCTTTACTCCACTCTGCACCACCAACTTTGGGTCCTTGCTGCCATCCACACCATGTATCTGCCCTAGCTCCAGGTGGCCCAGTCTGCCCGCATTCAGGGTTCAGACAGGCCAGCAGAACTGTGGGAATTTGCCTGGCATTCAAGGCTGGGCAGACGCTGACCTGGGCTAGTCTTGGCTCATGCACATGTTCAAGAGTAAATCTTGGGCCAAACTATCCCCAACTACAGCCCCCATCAATGATCTGACTCCCCAAAAAGGCTGCCATAAAGATCTACTGCTGCTGCAGGGTTGCTACCTTCTGTTGCTACCTTCTGTTGACCTGTCACCTATCACAAGACCTTGGTCAACCTCAGACAGGGCTGAGCAGGGACCTGGACTCCTGGGGCTCAAGGATCTTGAGAATTGAAACCACATCAGCTCTTTCAGTATGGAAATTAGCAAATACTTGTTGTTCTGCTGTAATTCCCCTCCATTAAAAAAAAATCTGATTAAAATGCTTAACAAGAGGATACACTGTTACCACTTGAAATGTGTCATCCAGTAGCATTAGTTACAATCAAAACATGCAATCCCTTCCTCCCTCAACCTTCAAAACATTTTCTTTTTCCCAAACTGTACATTCACTGCTGAATGTACTGTTAGAAGCTGGGGGCTAATTAGACACGGGTCACTGAGGGTGCTGACCCAAAAGGATGTATTCTTGTCCTTGGCTCCCCCTTCTGTCTCTCTGTCCCTGTCTCTCTCTCTCTCTCTCTCTCTCTCTCTCTCTCTCTCTCTCTCTCTCTCTCTCCTTCTTGGTAGTTATGGGTTTAGCACTGTTTCCTCTGCTGGGCCCCTCTGCCATCTTGTTCCTGCCTAAGGCCATGGGCCAAAATAAATCTCTTTTCCTTTAACTTGTGAGTGTTGGGTATTTTATCCCACCAACAAAAAAGTGGTCCACATAGATTTTGATACCAAGAGTAGAGTCACCACTGGGGCTGTGACTATGCAGTTGAAAACCCTTTGGAACGCATTTGTTGAAGGAGTTTTCAAAGGTTTGGAGATGCCAGCTATAGAAGCCAAGAAATGCTGCAAGTTAGTTTAATGGGCGATTCTGGTCAGAGCTCAGAAGACTGAAATAGAGATGCAGATGGCAAGAACCAGGCTCAGGAGGTTCTAGCTCGAAGCCAGGGCCCCACTGGCAGCTGCACCACAGGCCTCGTTTGTTACCTTCTAGCAGAAAGTTTGTCTTCATTTTACCCACATCCTAAGAATCTGTGGGAGCCTAAGATTGAGGGTGGTGGACTCATGAATCTGTCAGTGGAAGTTTCAAAGCAGCCCAATGTTCAGGATGTGACGTAGGTACTGGTGGCTGTTTTTAGCCAGATCTACAGTGAAAATCAGTATCAAAAAGTCCATGTGAAATGTCTGCAGCTTCATATGGAGGAAGCACCTATAAAGTTAAGCCAAATGAGTGCACAGTTCCTGAAAAGACTAGCATTAAAAAGAAGCCAAGTACTTTGCATCACAACAGTAGCAAAGACGGCTCAATGGCGTCTCAAGAATCAGCATTTGCCCTTCACAGGCTCAAGGGTGAAAAACTATAAGCTTTCATTTGAGAAGAGAGCTCCCTGAGCAGGCCTTTAGGGAAGTTGGCCTACGAACTTGGTTTCCCAAGAATCACTTCCCTGTGTTCAACGAGCCCAGCGGGGAGGCCTCTGCATCCATGACCTCTAAGGTCCTGACTGCTGCCTGCTGGGGCATCAAACCTTTCCCTCAGCTACATGCTACTGATTTTATGGAGATGCAGATTGTAAGAGCTGTGGAGTCAGGGAGGCTTCTAACACATTTCAGAAGAAGGCCTGAGAGGACAATGAATGAAACTATTGGAGTGAAGCTAAAAGTACAGTGGAGACTCTAGGTACTTGGAGGTGTCAGGAACATGGGGTGTCCTTAAAGGACACCACAGGCTGTGAGCAGAGCCATCCCAAGAGAGAAGCCATGAAGGGGCTGGCCAGAGAGCTCAGCAGATTAAAGCACCTGCTTAGGCAGATGCAGGGACTGGGGTTCCATCCCCAGTGTGCCGTGCAGGCCCAGCGCTGGGGCGCACTGAGATGGCAATTGAGACTGGGCATGGTGGCACATGCCTGAAATCCCAGCACTCAGGAGGCTGAAAACAGGAGAATCACTACAAGTCTGATCTGTGTAGTGAGACCCTGCAGACCCTGAACCAAATACATTTTTTAAAGGAGAGAAACGCCATGTGATTGCAACTGGCAGTGCCCTACGGGTGGAGTTTCCCATGCCCTTTGATGTTTTCCTCTCACCACAGTTCGCCCAGGTACTGGATAGGATATGGAGCTGGAGGATTTCATGGCAGCCCTGCTTGTTATTGGTCTTCTTTTGTCCCCATTCCTTTCTAGCCCTCTATGCTTCCTTCTTGGGAATGGAAATATTAACCTTACACCACTACATGTTGGAAGCATTTAACTTTCTTTCTTCTGGTTTAATTTTTACAGGGCTTCAAACCTAAGGGTACGCCTTAGTCTCAGATGAGACTTTTCAGCAGTGCTGCAACTATTTAGACTTTGGTGCCTTTTGGTGATGGACTAAATGCATTTAACCTAATTAAGCAAACATGAGTTTTTGAAAGCTAGGGTGGAATATTATGGTTTAGATCTACAAAGGCCCAGGGGCCTCCCATGTTTGGAAGGTGCTTGGGCCACGAAGATGCACTCATGGGTGAGCACAACTAACGAGTGCAAAAGCTGGGTGTCATGTCAGGAGGTGGTCCTGGCTGGAGGCGGGCTCCAGCGGCGAGGCCCAGAGGGCTGCTTCCTCCTCCCCTCTCTCTCAACTTCCTGGATGTCATGAGTTGGGCACCTCTGCCCACCCTGTACCCTTGCCGTGCTCCTCGTGCCTTGGAGCCAGCTGAACGTGGTGTGAAGCCTTGAGCTCCTGAGTTGTGGCTACCAGGCGTTTTGTCCCAGTGACCGGAAGGTGGCTCAGAGACCCTTGCCCTCTCCGCAGTGCAGACGACCTCCGTGAAGCTTCCTGTGGCCACCAGTTTGTCTGCTCTAGACCCATTGCAGGCGCCCTCACCTTTTCCATCCTTGGTCCCTGCTGCCTGGCCCTGGCTTCGGACCACCCTCAGCTCCAGGCCCTCTCTGCACTGTACCTCGGAGGGGCCTTTCCAAACTCGAGGTCAGCCGAGTACCCCAACCCCACGCGAAGCTGCTTCCAGCACCGTCCCTAGGCGCACACAGGCCTTGCCTGCTGTCTCTTCACTTCTTCCCACACCCACCCACCCACAGTCTCACCATCCAGCATGGCCCAGCCCTGTCCCCCACCCCCACCGTGAAGACCAAGCCCTCCCCATGGCACGAGACCCCACTATGTATGGCTGTATGTGCCATTCCCTCTGCCCCGCAAGCCCTCCCCCTCCACCATGCCAACACCTCCTCCCATGCCCAGCACAAATGCCAAGAGCGAGTACCATGTCCCTAGCCCTGAACATCAGCATCTGAGGGTGGCTTCTCACCTGGATCACAGCTTCACCACACACCTGCCGCTGGACCACAGGCACTGTCCCCTACCCTATCTTGCCCAGCCCTGCGTTGGCAACCCCTTGAGGAGCTGGTGGTGAGTGGTTGCTCAATAAATATTAAATGAAGGAATTAATGGATGAGGCCCTAATAACGAGCTCAAAGTGCACAGCCCCTCCTGGGGCCTGACCTGCTTTCTAAGCCCTCGCCAGCTGCTCAGAGAAGGAGCCTCAGTTCCTCTGCTGCGCAGAACTTTCTCATCAGTGAGAGCCTCTGGCTACACTGCTTGGGGCGGCACAGGAGCCCCCACAGGACAGCAGGCTCGGGCCTTGGCGCTGGAGGGCAGGCTGAGGGAGGCCCCAACTCTGAGAGAAGAACGTGTGCACTGTCACTACAGAGAGGCTGGCTGGAGCTTCCCTTGGAGCCCGTGGCTGAAGAAGACAGAGCACAGTGGGGCTGCATTGGTGGTCTTTGGGGTTGCTGTATCAAGCTTTGCCTGAAGCTTCTAAATATTTTAGTTACTTGAGCCAATCAAGTCCCTTGAGGTCAAGTTTTGGCCCTTTGCAACCTAAGCAGTTCTGAGAAGAACAACATTTCTTGTGATTGCTTGAGGCCCAAGGACAGTCAGAAAATACAGGATTCAGTGAGTGGAGGGTACGGCGTGCAAGGCTAGGCAGGCCAGGTCCCGTGCGCAGAGCAAGGAAGCCGGCAGCCCACTGCCTTCCTGGTCATCGTAGCAGCAAAGCCACTCAGCTCAGCTGCTGTGAAACCTGAGGACGTCACAGGACACACTGAGGACCAGCCCCAGAGGCAAAATGGGCAACCTTCGGGCAGTGGGCACACCCTGAGCAGACACAGCCCGTGAGGACGCTGGCACAGCTCCTTCCCTCTGGAGACCCCCGAGGCGGCGGGGGAATCCCAGAGGCAGAGCCGGGGTGGACGTGGGCCAGGGCAGCAAGTGGGCACCACCAGCTCCCTGGGCTCAGAAATCTCTAACTTGTTGACCTCCACTGCCGTGTTTGTGCCTCTGTGGACGTGACGGCCAGAAGACAGCCATGAGGGCTTGAGCACTTCTGGTGCTCACAGCAGTAAAACCACCATCTTCTCGTGCTCAGCACTGTGTTCACACACAGCAACATGCCCAGCAGTTGGGATACCAGCACGGGACAGAAACAGCAGCTCCCGGCCTCAGCTGCTGGCTGTGCACAGCTCTGTCCTGCACATGCACTCAGCGACCCGAGTCATCCTTGGTATCAGACCCACTTTATAAAAGGCCAAGCCTGAGGCTCCACCTGTCCTGGTTACTCAGCTCCTGGGGCCCTAGAGGGGTGCAAACCCAGCCCCAGGCTTCTCTCTTGAATATTTATTCCCTCCGCCACCCTCAGTGCCACCAGGCTCCAAGCCACCCTGCACTGAGACCCTGCCTGGAGGGGTGGGGACCCTGGAAAGTGAGACCACAACAAGGACACTGACTGCAGATCGGGGCCACCAGACAGGAGATCAAGGCTCATCCCCTGGTTGCCCTGAGGAGCCCTGCTGGGGACATTCTTTGGCGCTCAACCCCAAGGTGGCCTTGGGTTTCCCTCCAGTGCCCTCCTTCCACACACGTAGCCCAGTGGGCTGCAGAGGTCTTGGGAGAGAGAACGGCCTCTCTGCCCCTTCGTCCAACCAGCCAGTCCTCCCCTGACCTGTAGCTCACAGACCCTAGAAGGCAACCGAGCCCAGGCGAGGTGGTCACGGGAGAGGAGCTGGGTGCCCGCAGGGCAGCCATCTGCTCCTCTGCCTCAGCCCGATGGCCACAGGCAGGACCAGAGCTGGCAGGCGGCAGGGATGAGGAGGAGAGGGCCACTGGACTGGCAATGTCCCCACCCCGCCAGGGCACATCCTGAAATCAGAGCAGGGGACACTGCGCAGCATGCCAGTGACCTGAAGAGCAGGCCCAGAGGGGGAGGGCAGCCTGGCGGCCGAGTCATCTCCTCTCAGCTTCCCTGGCACAAAGCAGGCACAGCTGTGCGCCTCCGGCAGAGAGGACAATCACCGGCATTCTGTCCCGATTGTGCCAACGCTCTCCCTTTTTAATGCAAAATATAGAAACATTACAAATAATATTGAAGTTCTCTGTGTGCCCTGGAGTGGGGCAGGGACCGTCCGGGATGCACGTGGCTGTCACCACCCAACACCAGGGAAGGAAAGCAGGCCTTGGAGCTCGCAGCATGCAGAGCAGAGCGCGAGGGTCTCACCTCTCACAGCCCTGCGCTCCTCCAGACGACACAGGCAAGGCAAGGGGTATGGATGGGGGCGGGTGTCACACAGGCGCCGCTGTCTGCAGAGACAAGGCAGGCGTGCAACCCCAGGAAGGGAGCACAGACAGCTTCTCAGGTCCTCCTTATGGCCATTCCAGTCTCCCTCTTGCAGAGATCACGGGGGCCTTGGTTCCAGATGGCACTCACATATGTCAGCCCCCCCCCCCACCCCCCCCCCCCCCCCCCCCCCCCCCACCCCCCAAAAAGAGAAATCGACTCACTTGAGGGTATGAGGACACCTCTCCCTGTCAGACTCCCGGGAGACGGTGCAGCAGCTGGCCCAGCCAGTCCTGAGCCGCCCACCACAGCTGGAGCAGTAGCACTGCTGTGACTGCCTAGTGGCCAAGGGCCACATGGGTGAATCTGGGGACCAACACAAATAGGGGTCCCCCAGAGTGGGTTGCAGGGAAAGGTGCCAGCTAGCTAGCTCCCTTGCGAGTGGACAGGGGCAGCAGAAGTCCCAGTGGGGTGAGACTGGGTCAGCTGCACAGAGGCACCCCACGCACAGCCCTGACCACCACCAGACCCCCAGCACTTGCCCGCACCAGTGCAGCACAACCTGCCTGCCATCCTGTGGCCACTTCTGGAGCTTCCGCACCTCATTGTCCCCTCCACAGTGACTCCACAAGCTGCATAACCACACTGTCCCCTCTGCTGCATGCCCTGGGCCAGGTGGTGGCATCTGAGAAGTGACACAGGTCAGAAAGCAGAGCTGGAAGCAGAGACCACCCCCAGGCATACAGCATGGGGCACAAGCAGACAAGACCCAGAAGGAGCCATGTGTGGAAAAGGGAGCGAGAGAAGCCAGTGAGCAGAGCACAGGGGCAGCACAGATGCAGGGTCCTGGGCACAAATCCACAGCCCGCCAGGGCAGGGAGGGAGCCATGCGGGAGCCAGGCCCATGGCATCTCCCCGGCTCCAGGCCCTAATCCTCAGAGAGACGTAAACTGAGCTGGACAGGAGGCTGCACCCATTAAAATTAGGCTTGGCTGCAAGTCAAGAGCCCTAAAATAACTGAGGATTAAATGCACAAGAGTCCCTCCCTCCCTTGCCCAAGTAGAAGAGTTGGGGAGGCCAGCCACGGAGAGCTGCGGGGGCCGCTCCAGCACCACCCAGGTGGGGCTCCTTCCACCTGCCGACCTTTCTGTGTCTTCCGCTGTGTCCCCACCCTGCACACCACTGCCTGGTCTAGGAAGGTGCCAAGAGCTCCAGCCATCACAACCTCAAGATAAAGAAATCTACGTGGAAAGACAGTGTTAGGCGTCCAAAAAAGGCGTGGCTCTGGGCTTCAGCCACGAGACCAGCAGTGCCTAAGTGTGAGCACCCCACCACTGCCAAGGAAAGGGAAGAAGCAGGACGAAGCCCCCCGCAGAGGAGGGGTGGCTTTCACCTTCCTAAGGGCAGGCAGCCGCACAGAGCTGTCAGGAGAGCGGAGACCTCAGAGCTCAGAAGCCAGCCTTGGGAGGATCGGATCGTCTGTCCCCAACTCACTTAACTGCATATCAGAAGCCAGCACCATACAGATGTATTTAAAGAAAGAGGTAAATTTCAGCACCTGCCAGAGTAAAACTACAATGTCTGACATCCAATTAAAACTTACCAGCCACCGAAGAAGGAAGAAATATCACCTGAGGTAGGAAGAAAACTCAGTGGCCAGAGGCCTGGAAATGACCAGGTGACAGAACGAACAGAACAGATGATAAAAGGGCAATGAGAGACATCACGGCCATGAAGAAAAGGAGAGTGGAATATTTTTAAAGGTCAAGTTAAGCTTCCAGAGTTAAAAAAAAAAAAAAAGGAACTGTGTGAAATGAAAAACATAATTAATGGGAATAACAGCAGGGTACACGTTGCGAAGTGGAAAGATTAGTAAATACAAAGAGGCGGCCACCGAGACTGCCCAGCATGCGGAATAAGTGGCACTGAGACCACGACACAGGCCTCACGCACGTGTGGCTGCTTCCCCTACAGCGAGGGGTGAAAGGAATGGAATAGTAAAAGGTATTTGAAAAATAATGACTATGCTTTTCTAAATTTAAGAAAAATCATAAATCTGCTGGTTCAAGATCTCAGTGAGGAAAAGCAGAGAAAAGAAAAAGAAAAAAAAAGTGAAGACAATGGAACCCAGATACACCCTACTCAAACCGCAGAAACCCAGGAGACTAGAAGCTAGAGACGCGCGCGGACGCGCAGAGAGGCAAAGGCAAGGAAGGGCCCAGGTCGCTTACTGGAGCTGATGCGACACGCGTCAAACTCACTGTGTGTGTGACCTCGCAGGGCTCCACCTGTGAGAGGCTGAGAGGGCGGCAACTTAAGCGGGCCACGGCGGCTAGAGTTAGGGGCCTTTGGAAGGCGACCTCATGCCTAAATTCTGGTGGCTTCCTAAGAAGAGGGGAACAGAGGAGGACAGATACACGCTCCTGCCTCTCACCAGGGGAGGCCCTGTGCCACCTCCACACGCTGTCAGCAGAAAGCCACCCCCAGGACGGCCCACTGAATGAACCCCTTCCAAACCGAGAGCCGAATACACCTCTTCTCTTCATAATACACTTTGTCTGTGGTATTGTGTTACCAGCAGCAGAAAATAGACTACAACAGAAACAATCCAGGCTGAAAGAAAAGAGAGCGACATCTTTATTAAAAGAAAATCAGGCTGTCTACCTGAAATTTAATACACAGACAAAACATCTTTCAAACACAGAAGTGAATAAAAATCTTTTCACATCTTCAAATTCTGAAAAGAACTTAGTGCTAGCAGACCTGCTCCAAATGTTAGCAGGAGTTCTCAGAGCAGCAGGAGAGCGGTCACAGAAGGGGTCTGACTGTACGCAGGAATACAGATCTCCAAGTGGCTACCACACTAGGCTTCTCAAAGTCTCTTCACATGATACTTAACTCTCTAAGCAAAAACATGATGGAAATGTATCATAGGACCTTTAGCATACATAGAAAAGATATGCTGGGAGTGGGGAGTGAAAGCCACATTTGTAAGGTTCTTACACTGTGTGAAGTAACATTATCTGAAGGTCCTTAAGTTACAGACACATGCCACGAACCCTGGAAGTCACTAAACAGCAAACACAGCTCACACAGACTTATCAGAAGAAATTATCAAATTGCTCAATGCAAGAGCTGGAGAGATGGCTCAGTGGCATAAGCGCCTGCCTGCTGCATACAAGGTCCTGAGTTCTATCCTTGGTACAAAAACAAAAGCAAAAACGTGCCGGCGAGATGATTCAGCAGTCTAAAGCGCCTGCTTAGGAAATCTTAGGCAACCAAAGGGACTGTGGTTCGATCCCTGGCACCACATGCTGTGCCAGCCCCACCCCCAGGGCAGGCTGAGCTGGTTGTAATAAAAAAAAAAACAAAAATAAACAAAAAAATTACTCAGCTCAAAAAGAAAGGAAAAGAAACTAAGAATATAATGGGCCAAATAGAAAATAAGTATTAAGATAACAAACTTAACTCAATCATAATTATAACCAATATAAATTGTCTAAATTCATCCATCATAAAGCAGAGACTGGACCAGGGATATAGCTGCATAAGTGCCTGCCTGGCAAGCACAAGGTCTTAAGTTTGACCACTAGTACCACAAAAAAAAAAAAAGGCAGAGACTGATAAACAGATTTAAAAAGTATAAATAGATAAAATGAGTAGTAAAGGACATAGGACAGGACTATATTAACAGTAATCAAAAGAATGCTGGAATGACTACACAAGTGTCAAACAACATAGATTTCAGGGAAAAGAATACTACCATGCGGAAAGAGGGGCTTCCGTCATGGTGAAGAGCTCACCTTTTCAGAAGTCTAGCAATCTTGAATGTGTATGCGCCTAATAACAGAGCTTCAAAATACATGTTGCAAGAACTAAAAGAATCTCTCAAAGAGAAACTTAAAATTTTTCCTTGGAAATGTCAACTCTGTGCTGTCAGTAGCCGATAAAAGCAGGCCAGAAATCAGCAAAGCGAGGAGGACCTGAGCAACACTGTCAGCGAACTTGACATTCACAGCACGCTGCGCCTAACCCCGGCAGAATACACGTTCTTCATAAGTGTGCGCACATTTGCCAAGATGAAATCCATGAGGGTAACCAAGACAGCACATTTTATACTCTTTTCTGGGGCCTGGGGATTGAACTCAGGACCTTGTGTTTGCCAGGCAGCGCTTATACTGCTGAGCTGTCTTCCCAGCCCAAAGACAGTGCATTTTAAAGTATTAAAATCCTGCAAAATATATTCCGTGATCGCAATGGGATTAAACTGGAAATCAGTGACAGAAAGATGCCTAGAAAAAAATCACAAAACATTTGGGCTCTAAACAATACACTCTTTAATGATCCATGGGTTAAAAAAAAAATCACAAAAGAAATTATAAACTGTTTTCTTGAATGAATGCAATGGAATGCAGCATAAATGCTTTTGCTATAAAGAAGCAAGGTGTCAAATCAAGAACCTCTTGTATTTGAAGCTCTTCACAAACTAAAATTATTAATAATAATAATAGTAATAATAGAATATTAAAACCCAAGACAAATAGGAAAAAAAGAAATTACAAAATTAAAAGCACAAGTCGGTTAAATGGAAAACTTAAAACAATCAAAAAATCAACAAAAGCTGGAGATACAGTTCAGTGGCACAAGCACCTGCCTGACAAGTACAAGGTACTGAGTTTGATTCCCAGTACCAAAAAAAAAACAACGAAAGCAAAAGCTTTTTCTTTAAGAAATCAATAAAATTGATAAACCTCTAGCCACACCTATCAGAAAATAAAAAAGAAAAAGAAAACACGTATTACCAATATTGAAGAGAAGAGACGCAGTGTATTATTAGGGTTCTCTAGAAAAGCAGAACCAACAGAAAATATATGTATAATTATGTAAGAGGATTTATTAGGAGACCTTCAGGATCAGAGGTAGGAGTGCCCACAGCAGCCATCCGCCTGCTGGACGGAGAGACAGGGTCCAGAAGCTCTCAAGCCAAGCACTAGCCCGAGGTCAAGGGCCCAGGAACCCTCTGGAGAGGCGCTGGTGTGAGGCAGCATGGGAAAGCCGCTAGGATTTCTGTGTTGATGTCCCCCAACACCTTAAGCTTCCACAGGGATTTGGCGTAGGACGGGATCGTGGAGGTGCAATCCCAGTGAATCGGTCCACTGATGAGCCTGTAGCTAAACAGGAAGCTGGGAGGTGAAACCCGCTGGGAGGAGGTGGGTCCCTCTGGGCCATGAGTGCCTCTCCTCCACCAGGCCCCTCTGCCCGGCCACCCTGCCTTGGAGCCAGCTGGCCATGGACTGGACCCTGTGCAAATTGGGTCGCGATGGACCTTTCCTACTTACAGCTGAGGGCGGCGGGTACTGCGTCTCAGTGCCGAGAGAGGTAACTAAGACAAAGCCTGGCCGAGAACTAAGGACTGAAGCTTGATGTTCAAAGACGACAACAGCAAAGGATGTGCTCGGGCAAGAGGACTTCAGCTCGCGAAAGCGCACCTCGCGAGCTTCCTTCTTCTAGCTTTCATTGGCCCCACCCACCTATGGGGTGGCGCCTCCCTCAGTTGGCTGGCCTAAGTGTCAGTCATCCACAGACACGCCCCCCACCCAGTGGGCTTTCTTATGGTCAGTCCAGCTGACCATCACAGAGACCGTCACGGACCCAACCGGCATTAAAACGATAACAAGTGACTATTTTGAACAACTTCACGCCAACGAATTTGACAACTTGAATGAACTGGAAAAATTCAGTTCCAAATCTCCAAAGAACCAACTCAACATTTATTAAAGAAATGACATCTGTAGTTTAAAAACTTTCACACAAAAATTCCACGTCCAAATGGATTTTCTGGTAAATT